>KN477965.1:14641-32488 GCA_000787095.1 Periophthalmodon schlosseri | reverse complement strand
CTGTCCTCGCCGCTGTCCGAGGCGCTGCCGCGCCGCTCCTCCATGTCCCGCCTCTCAGTCCGGTCCTGGTCCAGAGTGGGTCCACAGTCCAGGTACTGGTCCACGGTCCGGGGCTGGTCCGGGTCTAAAACATGTCCACGGGTCCTGCGGGGCGCGTGTAGCACGCTGCGCACCGCGTCATGGTGAGTGGCTGCGCTCGGCGCGAGATCACAGCTCATCACACACACGCACGCGCACACGCAGCCCCGGGCCTAAGTGTCCAATCAGAGCGCACGACACGTTTAGACTCGAGGTGACGACGTCCAATAATGTCAGAGCTCGCGCGTGAAACCAAAGAAGAGATTATCACGTACCCCTCACGCGCTCACCCACCGTGTGTGCGCACGGTACAGAGGTTTACAGAGGGACCTGAACGCACCACGGGCTGAGCCCATCATCTGCTACACTACACTGTACACCCCCTACTCCCCCCCATACACCCCCACAGCGGTGTGAAGGAGCCCAGCGGGGCGTGAGGACCAGAGCAGGACCAGAGCAAGGCCAGAGCAGGACCAGAGCAGGACCAGAGCAGGACCAGAGCAGGACCAGAGCAGGACCAGGGCTCTCTGGCTGTCCAGGCCCACACAGAGCTCAGAGCGCTGTGCTCGGAGGGCCGCTGTTTGAGGCGCTGTTTGAGCCGCTCTCAGGTCGCTTTGTGTTTGAAGGTCACAGTGGTCGCAGCTCTCTCAAGTTCTTTGTGCACAAATACGCCTCTAGTGCATTCTCTTGTTATTGACAATAAAGGTGAGATTTGAGTCCATTGTTCATGTTTCATCATTGACAAAAGAGGACAAAGGCGCAGAGACACATTTCTGTGACAGGCGGAGAGGTGTTTTTATTTTTTCATTATTATTTTGTAATAGGGATGGGAGGAGACACAATTCCCTCGAGACGACACGAGGCGCGAGATTGGATTCACCAGACGATATATTGACATACTTTATTATAAACAAATTGTGCGGTTCAGTTCAAGATTATGGCCTCACAATTTTAGAATTTATTTAGATCATTAACTACTTTTTAAAAACTCCTAAAAATCCTGTATACATTTTTTTAAAGTAAGTTTTGACTTATAAGATGGGAAGAATACTTTGAAAACGTATGTAGTTATAGAATACCGAACTCCGGCATTAAAGTATATTTTGTGATTTATTCAGTTACATAGTCCAATCAGTGTACTGTGAATACTTCTATTATTGTACTTATACATGCATACTGTATTATTAACGTGACGTATGAAACAGCTTTATATTTGTTTATTTTGTTATGCATTTATTTATCATTGTATAGAAGAAAAATCACGTCTGCAACTTTTATTTGACGATGAAGTACGGCCACGTTTTCTCTTGATTTTTGAAAAGTAACTGTACCAGAATACAGTTACTCAGAATTAGTATTCTGTATTTTTTAGCTACTTTCCATAACTGCTTATATAATGATACTCACTCCCATCCATGACAGTTGCATTCAGCGTGTCCAGGAGCGTGCACGTATCCGGAGTGTGCACTGGTCTAGTCCGTTTCAGTGAATTTTAATTTGTATAATTAGGTAACGAATTTAGGTATCTAACTTTGCAGGCAGGAAAAATCCATTGAGGTTCACACATGATTTTAATAAATGCACCAAAGATAAGGTTTATTTGATGTTATTTTGTAAAAGCAGTAATTTTGGTGCTCCCACAATATTGGTTTTCACTTACCCCCTGTCCCTGCCCACTTTTCTCTACTTGAAAAGTAATTATTCAAAAAATAGACTCCGGGGCAGGTGATATATGTAGGGTTGTCACGTAGCCATTTTTCAACAATAAAACACATACATACAATCTTCTGCTTGTTACGTTGAGATGCCACTGTGTAAGACGGGATCAGTGCTGCGGCTTTGAACAAGTCCATGGACCAGTTTCTACTATGAAGCAGTTTCAGATTTACAGTGTTAAAAACTAAAAAAGAAAAAAAATAAAAAAAAAAAAAACTAGATTCATTTTAAACAGTTTATAGTGGTCCAAAGTTATTCTTTACTTACCTTATGCATTATGAACTTCCTAATTATTCACCACGATGAGTTTATAAGCACTTTTCCCAACTCTCACAGACCAGAGTGTCACTGTAATGCTAACAACAACTAGCATGCTAACAGTTCACTTCCTGATACTTGGACAATAAAAAAAAAACGTTATAATCGGCCCTTTTCACAGAGCCGCCTGCCGAGTTCCGATTCTCTCAAAAGTGCCATGGTTTACTGGGAATTAGTCGAGTCGCACTGAAATAAATCCATATTTAAATACCAGGCAGCGGACAGCAAATTATGGAAAGATAATCACAGACAGCATGTCAGGACCTTTACTACGATGTAAATACATCAGTGGAGGAAAAGTAGGTGTTTGTGTCTGGAGGCTAACGCTAACTGAAATTAATATGAATTAGTGATGTTAAAATAACGCTACAGTCTGAATGATTTTGCACAGAAAAGCAATCGACTTGTCGTTAGATGCTGTTTTGCGTTCTCTTTTGAGATTTAGATTAGCTTAGCATTAGCCTTGAGACACAAATATCTACTTTTTTAAACACACACGTCTCCTCTGGTTAAGTGCTTACATCATAACGGTCTTAACATGCCGTCTGTGATCATCCATCTGTAACTTGCTGTCCGCCGTCTGATATTTAAATACTGATTTATTTAATTAAAGACTCTGCTAAATCGTCATAGAGAATGAATGGAGAGCAGCTCTGCACTTTTTGAGAGAACCGGAACTAGCTTGATGGCTCTGTGAAAAGGGTCTGTTAGATGCAGACAGGACGCAGTGGACATGTTCTGACCTCTAGAGCTGCTTTTACCATATATCTGTACTGGGGCAGGACACATTTTGCTGAATGAGGCACATCAGGTACAGGGCCTTACACAAGGAAATAATAATGTTCCCGTTATCAGCCCAAGGTCAGCAGTTTGATCCCAGCTCCAATCCGTGCAGACAGTCACTGTGCCCTTGAGCAAGACTTCACTCATCTTGCCTTGTATGAACGAGGTGTGAGGGTGAGAGCTGGTGGTCAGAGGGGTCGACGGCGCAGACTGGGCCCCGGGCGGCCGTAACACAGTACGGAACCAGTGAATGAGGAATGTGAATGTAATCATTTGAGTTAAGAATCAGAATCATTTATTCTATTTCTATTTCTATGTATTGCCCTGGTCAGTGTTTTACCAACTAGACATTTGCTTTGGTCATTTGCTGCAAACATACAACACAAAGCAATAATGACATGTAGGCTCTGCAGAATATACTACTACTACTACTACTACTACTACTACTACCACTACTACTACTACTAATAATAATGATGATGATAATGATGATGATGATGATGATGATGATTTGTATATAAAACCATTGCCTAGGATCCAGAATACACACTTATAATAATACTTTACGACGATGTGAGTATCAAAACAAATATGGCTGCTTGTGAGGAAAAAATTAAGGAAAAAAAATATCACAGGGGACTGGAAAACATGGAGGATTTTTCTGCAGAATCAATGAGTGAAGCGCTAAACTCTGCTCATCTCAGGGGAGGGAAATGTGATTTTATTCAAAATGATAGACGACCAATGACTGAACGGCATCACTGAAAAAACACATCTGATTGGTCCTGTTTGAGTCTGGTTTGAGACGCAATGGAGGGAGTGGGGACCAGACTGATATCCCAGGTAATATAAAATCCGTATCAAGAATAAAAGAGAATAGATCTAAATAAGAAATATACATAGGTTGTCAAATTAAATGCCATGCTGTGAAATATTCCAGGGAAATCATGCAGTTTCATGGAGAAGGACAAGCAGGTGCTGTACCCTCCACCAAAAAAGTGTATTTTAAAGTTATTTAGTCAATGTTTGGTGTATTTTTTTTTTTTCTTCTTCAGATTTTTTTCCACTAGTAGTAAAAAATGAACTAATATAGATTTGCTGATTTTTTATGTCTGATCTGCAATGGAAAAATGAATTTACACTACAATAACTTTGCAAGAATTAAAGAGGGGGTATTATGCAAAATATATATAAATATTTTTTTTAGCTTTCTACCATGTTATAATGTTATTCCCTCATCAAAAAGATGCCTGAAGAGGTTTTAGATGTCATCCATGCATGTTTGAGTAATCTAGCGATCTCTCTCGGGCCCCAATCGAACCCTCCTGTAAGGTTAGCTGTAAGAGTCTGCCTACGTCGCCCATGCTCCCACACGACAATCCTCCATAAATACACAAAAACATGATGCAAAACTGTACACAGCAACTTGACAAACCTGATGCCGTGTGCAGTAGTTTCATAAGAGAGATGTACACTGATTGTGTTGTGATAGAGCTCTGAAGGGGGAGTGACTTAGGGCAGAGAGCAAAGGGAGAGGAGACTCAGAGTATCAAAAATGAAAGTGAAACTTAAAAGACATGGTAATACATTGTTTTTGGTAAATATAGCATTTTCAAAACATTAAAAGGTAACATGGTGATCTAAATATGTTATTAGTAATACCCCCATAGAAGTAAAATACCTCCTCTTTAATATCCAATAGAAGTAAAATACCTCCTCTTTAATATCCAATAGAAGTAAAATACCTCCTCTTTAATACCCCATAGAAGTTAAATACCTCCTCTTTAAGAAAAATGAAGAATAAATAGCAAATTACTACAAAAAATAAACATATAAACATACATTTATCCTTTGATATTTGTCATGTTTTATCTCACTCAAACTGTGCACTCTAAAAACACTTCAGTCAGCGAAGCAACTTCAGTAACACAAGACCACAGCTCCATCTAGTGACCAGACACAACATTGCATCTGCATTTTCAATACTGTAGGCTGATTATGAAAACTATATATAAAATGCTTTAAAAAAAAATATTCTAAAGAAATTATGTAGAAAACAAATATATACAACACTAAGATGGAAACAGGTTCAAAAGAAGCAGTTGTTAATTTTATAAAACAAAAAAGACTTTCGGTTTCCTGTTTCTTAAGATAACTTTCAATTCCTGTCAGTGAGGAATTAAAAAAAAAACAAAAAACGGAACCAGTGTAAACACACGGAGACATGTGGGGGGTTATGATAAGGACATTGAATTTGAGAGATAAAATAAATAAAAATGTAAACAGGCCTGTGTACAGTGGAGCAAATATTGGCACCAGTGATGATCAGAAAAGGCTGTTGTCAAATTGTGCATAAAAAAGTTTTTTAAAAAAAAGAAAGAAAAAAGTAAAAAGTAAAAATGCATGCTTTCATTTTTAAAATTCATTTATTTACTGACAAACACTATAAAATGTGTAATACTCCAGCAAAATGTATCTTGTTTGAAATAAACTCGATCCTGGATTGTTCTGGTTTGCCCAGATATATACATGAATCACTGACCTTTAGTTTAGTCCTGGTTTAGTCCTGATTCAGTCCTGGTTTAGTCCTAGTTTATTCCTGGTTTAGTCCTGATTCAGTCCTGATTTAGCCCCAGTTTAACCCTGGGTTAGTCCTGGTTCAGTCCTTGTTTAGTCACGTTTAAACCCCATTTAGACCTGGGGTTAGTTCTGGTTTAGTCCCGGTTTAGTCCTAGTTTAATCCTGGTATAGTCCAGGTTTAGTCATGGTTTAGTCCTGGTTCCTGGTTTAGTCCTGATTCAGTCCTGATTTAGCCCCAGTTTAACCCTGGGTTAGTCCTGGTTCAGTCCTTGTTTAGTCACAGTTTAACCCCAGTTTAGACCTGGTTTAGTCCTGGTTCAGTCCTTGTTTAGTCACGGTTTAACCCTGATTTAGTCCTGGGTTAGTTCTGGTTTAGTCCCGGTTTAGTCCTAGTTTAATCCTGGTATAGTCCAGGTTTAGTCATGGTTTAGTCCTGGTTTAGTCTTGTCTTAGTCCTGGTTTAGTTTGGATTTAGCCCTGGTTTAGTCCTGGTTTATTCCTGGTTTAGTCATGATTTAGCCCTGGTTTAGTTCTGGTTTAACCCTGGTTTAGTCCTGGTTTAATCCCGGTTTAGTCCTAGTTTAGTTTTGGTTTAGCCCTGGTTTAGTCCTGGTTTATTCCTGGTTTAGTCATGATTTAACCCTGGTTTAGCCCTGGTTTAATCCTGGATTAATCATGGTTTAGCCCTGGTTTAGTCCTGGTTTAGTTTTGGTTTTGCCCTGGTTTAGTCCTTGTTTAACCCTGGTTCAACCCTCTTTTAGTTCTAGTTTAGCCCTGATTTAGCTGAACAACTGAGGGATTACAGATATTGAACCTACATTTTTCATATTTTAGCGGTCAAACTTTTCTGTTCTCCTCCATTTAAATGACTGAAATTCCAGCGTAACTGGAAGTGCCAACCAGAACAAGTGTGAGCCAGCACCAGTCACAATGGATTCATGGGTTTCAGAATGATGTTTTAATAATGGAATTTCAATCATTTAAATGGAGAAGTAGAGAAAAGTTTGACCACTAAAATATGAAAAAATTAGGATGATTTGTGTAAAATGTTCAATGTCTGTAATCCCTCAGTTCTCCAGGTAGGTTCCATAAGAAAAGAAAATTGAATTCTGTCAACTGGACAAAAGTTTTTGGAGTGAAAATGTTTCCCCCAAGAGGCTTCTTGAGTTCTAAGAAGGTTCTGAGAAGTCACTGCCTAAACTGTCTATATATCTGTGTCTAAACTGTCTGAAGGAACCTAACTACACTGAAACTAACACACCCTACTTATTTATAATAAGGAGTATGTGTTATAGCTAAAGTGCAAACAACACGTGTTCATGTTTTCTAATTATGACTTGGTCGTGGGATAGTTCATAGTTTTACATGAGTCAAGCATCAGTTTGTGGGTAAAAAATTTGAAGAAAAGTACAAAAATACAGGAAATAGTGATGAATTCTAAAACAGAATCCCTCTCCCTCTGTCCTTCTGTCATCAACACGGAAAACTCCATCCAAAATGAGTGACAGTTTACGAGCCGGGAAGACATTGACAGACCCTTGTTTACATTATGGTTGCTAGGTAACAGAACTAGAATCACCTCTTCATATGTCACATCTGCTGCCTGTGTCCATCCAGTACATTGTAAATCCATTTAAAACCCTAAGGTGCGAACTGTCCCTGCATCATATTTTGCATAATCGTTCAGGCCCCTAATGGGTGATCTATCATATTAGCATCTTACTATTACCCTATTATTTGTTTTGTTTTGATTACCAGGACCTTGTCAGAACCGAAGAAGCCCCTTGGACAAGTTCACTGTTCATGTGCACCAACAAGTCAACAATGCCCCCTTTCTGTGGGAGGCTGAAACGGGCTTTGTTGTCTGTATAGAGATGATTTGCTGTGGAGATCAGAGCCCTGTGTAAAACCAAACAATCGGAATGACAATGAAACGAGCTGAAAACACTGAACAGTCTTGACTTAAAGTATATATGGCAGGTTAGACTCATTTCTATAAAACATAGTTAACATCATTATATTTAAAGCAGACCTATTCTGCAAAATTGACTTTTTAGAGCTTTTAACCGTGTTATAGTTGTTTCCCTTCACCAGTTGTATTTGGAGTGATTCGTGCATGTTTGAGCAATCTTTAATCGCTTATTTACAAGTTCATTCTGCTGATCTACCCCCGTTTTCCCCGCCACTGATATACGCCCACTGTGATGTACTTACTTAATCGGTGATACACGTGGGATTCAGCAGCATCGTATATTCACTTTGGTACCAAAAAGTGGCTCACTAGCTCGATCGTGGAAGTCAGTGGACGTGGCTCTGTGCAGTAGTTGGCTAGTTCCAGTCAGAGGGACAGTTGGTGCGACCATTTTCTGTGTAATGTAATGTCTATTAGGTTTTTGTCGAATCGTGCTAAAATCACTAAATCCTGACAGATCAGGCAGTGGACAGGGAGCTGTGGGTGGATGTCACTGACAAGATGTTAAACACTTTACAACTTCACCGAAGGACACTTCTGCTTTTAGAAAGGTGCATTATTGTGTGTCAAAGCTAATGCTTCTACTAGAATGTTAAATCTAACATAACAACAACATTGAATTTGTTGTAAGGACGACCCAATTATTTTTTGGTGTATATTATTTCAGTGGCGTTATTTAAATAAATAAATACATTTATTAGGCTCCAAAATTAGCATTAGCATTAGCCCCGACACAAAGACGTACCTTTGTAAACACAGAAGTGTCTTTCGGTGAAGTTTTACTTGCATTTATGTTTAGTCTTTAAGATCAAATTTGGCGGTAGTACTGAGCCACTAAATAAGATCATTGTGCAGTGCGGTAGAGGAAGGAAGTCCTGAACAGCTGAGGAGGAAAAAAGCAGCAGAGAGAAGCTGACTGTAAGAGGGACTTGTGCAACTGAGCGCACACACTCTAAAAAAGAATATTGGATGGAATCAGATTGCCTTTGAGTGTCTTGAAGCACTACATAATAAAGTGACCAATCAGATTATGACGTCTCTGACTGGTTTCCTTTTACTTTTTCATTTCAATCCAAAATTTACTGTCAATTACATACATTACATACACAATTACATGTCAATACAGTACAATATAGTAACTTGTGGTAGTCAAATATTGAATATTTATTTATATATATTTAATATATATTTAATACATCATAGTGCTTTAAGGTTATTATACTGCCTTATTTTATTGATTGGAAGATTGCGGAAACATACAATAACACCATTAAACCATTGATTACATTACAAAAAAGCAATAAGAATTATTCATACAGTCCATTCACAAGAGCACACAAACCCACTGTTTATTAAAGGGCCCATTCTACACTTTTTTAATCTATGTTCTAATGCTGTTTCCCCATCACAAACAGACCCGGAGTTGTGTTTTGTTTCATTCACACATGTTTAACACACAAACCCTGCATATTTAGGCTGAGTTATTCTCTCAAACAGAAAACACTATTTTCCACCTTGTGATGTCATGTGGTAATACACCTCCACCTCCACCTTCATTTGGATAATTTCAGCCCTGTAATTTCTAATCTTTACTGAACAAAAGGTAAATGGTAGCTGTTAACTGGAAAACTCCAGCTTCATGACATCACAAGGTGGAACAGAGCATTTTGAGCTTTGGAGAAGTAGACAGATTAATAAGGCAGGATTACTCTGTTACGGCCCCAGGCCTTATGCTCTTCCCCTTTTTAGTATCTGTCCTATGTTTTGTGTGTGAATGAATCCTGTCCCTTTTCCCCCATGGAATCCTGGCTGTGTGAGCCCTCGCTTGTGATTGGAGGACTGTTTTCCCGCCTGGCCAATCCCGTGTCTCATCTGTAGCTGCCGCCCATATTTAAGAACATTCAACACACCTGGTCAGAGCCTTTGTGGTCAGTCTGCCATTTTGTCTGAGTCTTGTTTGTCTCTGTGTATAACTTTTTGTGTGTGAGACACTAGTTTAGTTCTGTTTTTGTGTCTATTGTTGTTTTGTCACTCGATTCTGTTTGTAGGTTTATGTGACTCGTGTTTGTTTTGGGGCACTCGTTTGGTATTGTGTTATGTGTCCCTTAATTTGTCACTCATTTTTAATAGACCTATGAGACTAGTTTTTTTTCGAGACACAAAACTTATCTGTTAAACCTACTTTGGTTTCTTAGTTTCAGTTATTTTGTTTATACATTTACATAGATATTTTAGGCCACTTTTGTTACTTTGCCTTTTATAATCCTGTTCATTAAATTACTTCTTTATTTTACAACTTTCACATCTTAGTTTTTGTTACTTCCTTAACCCTAGCCAAGCTGGGTCGTTACAACTCAAGTGAATGTGAGTGTGAGAGCCACTGTCCAGGATGAAACACCCAAGATCCAAGTACATCAAGGACAAGGCCCCAACCTATGACGTGCTCAGTGAATGTCTCACACAGTGGAGCGCAGAGGAAGAGGTGCTGGAGGTACCATCATGACTGCTGACATTTTCTCCATATTTCTGTGAGCCATTGACTTCAGTCTTGTCTGTGTTTAGCTGGAGAAAGCGCTGAAAACACTGATCTGTTGGATGCAGTGAGACATAGATCTGAGTAGGTTATGGAGCAGGTCAGACGTGGAACACGCTGCCTGCTCATATACGAGAACTCTCGACGCTGGCAGCATTCTCAAAAGCTTAAAACAGTGGTTGCTCGAGGGTCAAATATGTCACCATGTAGAACTAAATGACATTTTTTATATTGAGGGGTGGTTTTAAATTTTCGAATGAACTGTTCTATAATTGTATGTACAGAGAGTGTGTGTTGTGTGTATAATGAGTGTTCTGATGTGTTGTGTGTGTATAATGAGTGTGCTGGTGTGTTGTGTGTGTGTGTGTATAGTGAGTGTGCTGGCGTGTTACATTTGCTTTTGTATGATTGTTGCTGCTCTTTTCTTTCTCCTGTCAACCTGCCGAGGGACTGAAGATGGAAATTAGCCACGTTGGCTATAACCTTTACATATTTACATTTTTAAATGTTCATTAATATGTGCTGTCCCTTTACAAATACATAAAATAAGAAATAAGAGTGTTGTCGGCATAGTTGTGGTAGGACACGTTATTGCTGCATTAGTTTTGTCTAGCACTTTTCCACATACTTCACGTCATCTTACAGTTTTCAAGTATTATTCATGCACTCCACACTTGGTGGAGGTAAGATACTATTGTTTAGACACACACACACACACACACACACACACACACACACACACACACACACACACACACACACACACACACACTAGGTTATGTGGGTGAAGTGTCTTGCCTAAGGACACAATGAGCCACTGCCGCTCACTGCATCACCTGCTATTCCAAGTGCTGTTCCATCAGAGTGCGGACCAGCCCCATTCGTAGAATTTTTACAGTGTGCTGACAGACGAACAAACAGGCTCATGGTGCAACCCTGGACACTCCCCTCTCACCCTCTCTCTCACCCTTCCCTGTCCCTCTCGTCCACCCGCCCTCCCTCTCGCCCTCCCTCTCCTTGTATAGGACACTGGCTCTGAGGGAGGGGACAGCGGAGAGGGGACACATATATGAGACGGACACTGCGCAGTGACACTCAGACACATGGACACCTCTGTGGACTCAGCAGACATGTCCCACACACAACACAACCCTCTGTTTGGGATGTCCCTCAGCAGCTCTGAACTCTACAGCTTTGAACCTGAGGGTGAGTACTGCACACTGCAGAAGAGATTTCAACATTAGTAAATAGACATAGAGCTGGAGGGCAGATCAGAATTCTATAGTAGCATTTTTGTGTTCATTGAAAATATTTTTTAGAATAAAAAGAAAAAAATTAAAAACAGAATAGAACCAACTTCCAGATCATGTCAAACTATAATGAAATAATAAACGCATGCTCTGTTTTTCAATATTGTGTTTTTGGGAAGTAGCCAAATTTGTTCACAAGTAAGACTGAAGTTATTTCACAATAATATTAAGTAGAAGTACAAAATGGTTATTCCAGAAATTACTCAGTAAGAGTAAAAAGTATTGGGGGAAAATGCCACTTAAGAAAGAGTTACTGTAAGAGTGATGTGTGTGGATGTAACGTCGGATTTATAATGTGAGGTTAATGTGATGACAAAACATTAAATAATGCCAAAAATAATGTATTTTCTAAGGATAGACACAAAAATGAGAAAAATGAAATATCTGAAGAAGCAATGCAAGAAACACAAATGTTCTTATCATTTAAGCCAAGCTTCACTTTAAAAAAAAGTCACACCCTGTAACGACAGAACTTACAAAAGATCTATCCCTGCTCTACCCATAAATACAGTCCACATGTAAAAATGGCCAAAAAATTGAGATATCTTCCAAAAAACTGAAGCCAGGTTATAATGGAGTGCAAAATATGTGTCCTAGGAAGCTTCAACTGTGTCTAAAATTTGAAGTTTGTGGCATTTTTTTTGTGTAGCATCAGTTTAAATCACTTTTGAGACATCCTTCCTATTGAGAACTAGAGAGTTCAAGCTTTTAGACAAGTCCTCCGCAACTAGCCAGCACGAACACAAGCTTTTATAGAAAGTCTGAAAGTTACATGAGACTGGGTCATTTTGACTTTTCACAAGGACCCTTTATAATCAATAGTAAGGATGTCTCAGAACTGATTTTAAACTGATGCTACACAAAAACTAAAAAATACTACCCTTATATAATGCCGTTCACACAGCGTAGTTCAATAGACCTACCTGACAAACAAAAAGTGTAAACAACAGGTGTGTTAGTTTTAGTGTAGTGAGCTCCTCTCTTCAGATAGATATAAGGCAGTGTCCACCAGTATCTGACCAGAACTGAAGAAGCAGCTTGGATGAGCAGCGAAACGTCTTCACTCAAAAACTTTTTGTCCAGTTGACAGAATTGAATTTTTCTTTTACTATGGCTCATACCTGGATGTCTGAGGGATTACACCGACACTACCCTAATATACCCTGGCTTCAGTTTTCTGGAAGATATCTCAATTTTAAAGGCTATTTTTACACTAGATGTGAAATACAAGTTTTCAAACCAGCACTTAGAAGGTTAAAAGTTGTACACACACACACACACACACACACACACACACACACACACACACACACACACACAACACACACACACACACACACACATACATATATATATATAGATATAGATATATTTTTTAAGATATTTTTGATTAGAGCAGAGATAGATCTTTAGTTGATAAAAGTACAAATATTCATCTATGATGATTTTACAGATGTTTTGTAAGTGAACATTTATGTCCTTAGGGTCCTAAGTGTGACAAAAAAATAATAAAATCGGAGTGTTCTAGTGAAGTAGCAAAAGAAATTTTAGGAGCAAAAAACTTTGAGAGTCATTTGGTGTCATTGGCATGAACTAAACCAAAACAATGTCCACAGGGAAGCCAGAGGGTTAATGTCATCATAAAGTTTTGTTGTTTTTTTTTTTTTTTCACATATACAACATATTACTCCTGGAATACAGTCGTGGTGTCTAAAAACAGTTTTTTTTTTGAAAGGCAAATTCAACAGGCTTCAAATAAGAATAAAACTTGACATTTGTTTGTAAAATGACACAGTTATTTAATGTAAAAACGAATCACTTTTTGATGTGCACTGAGGTAATATTGTCTGAGATTTCTTTTTTGCTTTTCAGCATCCAAACAATTCAAATGTATTTGTTACAGGAGAATTGGCTCTGACATGCAGTAACCAGAGGGTGGCAACATTGCTCTATACAAAATGAAATCCATATACGCTGTAGCAGTAGAGAAAATAGCTTTGTTTCAGCACACGATTTTCACAATAAATATACAAAGGAAGAGACAGAATATAAAAGTTTAAGACATTCAAGTAAAATTTTATTCATTAAAGATGCACTATGTAACTTTTCTGGTGGTGGGTCCGCTATTTGCTTCATAACAGCAACATCACACATACGCTGAGGTGTGTGGGCAAAAGTTTTAGACTGGACTGTGACTGTTGTCTGGAGTGTTCATCCACAGTCCAGTGTGAGGCTGTAGCTCAGTGGGCTGGAGAGCGGGGGCGGAACACGGGGAGGCAGCAGAGGGCTGAGGCTCCACACAGAACCACTGACACACGAGTTAGTCAACAGTATGTCTAAAATGTAAGTATGGCGTAAAAGTAGGCCAGCAATTGGATGTTTTGAATCTTGGAGAGACGCAGCCTACAGCAATGGGCCTATACCTCATTGCTCTGTATAAGACTGATAAAAAACAGGATTTCTTCACCTTAAACACCTTTGCTCTGTATAAGACTGATAAAAAACAGGATTTCTTCATCTTAAACACCTCAGATTATAGAAAATTATGTTTATTTTATCAAGGATCTCCTGTGAGAGGACCCCAAGACTACAGGAAATTATGTTTATTTTATCAAAGATCTCCTGTGAGAGGACCCCAAGACTCCCCTCACATTCCTTTTTTGTTCTGTCTGTCACTTTTTTGTGATATTCTTATTGGTCCCTCAGCTCATATGCACCTATGCACAAAGCTTTGCTGCTAAACCTCAGCAGGTGCACAGTCCCCTCCAAAGAAGTGAAACCATATTTGTTTGCTTTAAAAATCTGCGGATAAGTTAATTTTAAGCAATATGGGAAATGTGCCCTTTTTTCATGGTTGAGCACCTGTCCCTCAAAATGTCTGCGCATGTCCCTGATCTGCACAGTAAGAAGCCATGTTTTTCAAGGCATTTTGAGCAATAAAATACCTGTAATTGAATTAATGCAAGATATGGAACATTCTGGGCAACGTAATCTGATCTCCATGGAGACAAGCAGGTCCACATGCACCTTTACTAAATTATGTAGTTTAGACGAATTAGCCCCATTGGTGAAAGCTCAGTTACCATATTCCACCAGCTCAAACAGTGACACAGGGATTTGAGTTAAAAAAAAAGAAAGAAAGAAAGAAAATGCATTTTGTAAGGTTAAAGGAACTGTATGTAACCTGCGCACTCACTGTCTTTAGAAAGGTATTAGAATCTCAACTGAACCTGTGTGTCCAGAGCCTTAACCTGCAGATAGAGACACATACGAGTTCTCAGTGTATGGACAGGCCTCATGTGAAAGCTCAGAACCTCCACAATTCACTCACTGAGCTGCAGAGGCTGCACTAGCACTGATGCATGATTGACTGCAGGTGCTGGGGTTTAGGTAGTGACCATTCAGATCAGAGACAGGCATTTTAGGTTTAAAACCACCTGGATTTCAGCTGTGAAACTGTTAATTGAAATGAGAGACATCATATACAATGTTTTTGTAATTCAGAATAAATCAGCATTACAGTTGTTATTGTGACATACTATATTTGACTGGAACATGTTTAGTTCATACCTGGAAACACAGATAGGTCAAGTTTATGAATTTTTAAGTAAAAAATCTTATATACAGTTCCTTTAAAAATGAGTATGTCCGTTTTGGTCTTGTCACATGGAAAGCCTGACTTTAGCCCCGCCTACTCTCCTTCAGGCTGATGTTTGACTGACAGCTGACAGCCCTATGTGCTCAGGGCAGGAGTATTCTTTCAGAGTGGCCCTGTCTGATGTGATGACTGTTATTGTATTTCAGATATGAAGAGGGCCCCTAAGAGGAGACCATGGTGTTTGACTGTGATCGTGGTGTACCTCATTCTACAGACACCTCTAAATGCCTTCCTCCTCTATAAAGGTGGGTATGTTGGTTAATCTCTCTAAAAGACCCTATTTTATATATATATAAATTCTACATTTCAGAAAAGGTTGGGTTCGTGTGACTATATTACACAAAATGGATGTGAGGGTTAAGTCATTATAATGTTGTTACCCCCTCAAAAATATAACTGAATATAACTAAATATAACAGTTGTGTTTTGTTTCATCCACACTTGTTTTAGTAACACTTTATTATTAGTCTGTCTACAGCTCCAAAACACAAGCAGTGTTTTCCGTTTCAGAGAAGAACTCAACCTAAATATGCAGGATTTGTGTGTTAAACATGTGTGAATGAAACAAAACTCCAGGTATGTTTGTGATGAGGAAACAACATTATAACATAGGTCAGAAAATGGTGTAATATGGGCCCTTTAAAACTGAGTTAAAGGACAGGTCAGAATTCTCAGGTGGAATTTGCTGTTCAACTGTCAATAGAGTTGTTGACCTGGTTGATGGTTAATATCCTATCCACATGAAACAAAAACTGGCACAAAGTTTAACATCTTCTCTGTCCGTATAAATAAACAAAACCCCAAAGATGTGATTGTTATCAGCTGAAAGGACTCTAAGACATAAGATTAATATGGCAGGTTTGTGGAGCCAGGTTCATGGGTCATACGTTTCGATATTTCTTCCAAAAACAGTGAATCTCCTACAGAGTTATATAGGCCCCTGCTCACAATCTGAAATCACCAAATTCTGGAATGCAACATATTGAGGCAACTGGAGGGGGCAAAATTAAGTGGAAAATAATGACTTTTCAATTGACAAATTAGGCTTAACCCCAGAATATCACAAAATATGAAAAATCAAGGAGACTTTGGGAAGGGATAACTTCACCACAAATTATACTTGTTGTAAACCTCAAATAAAATATTATTTTTTCATCTTTTGTAATAGAAAAACTAACTAAAACTAACTAACTAAAACTAACTAACTAAAAACTAACTCTTTGCTGGAAATTCTTCCTCATCAGATGCTTGAGTAACCCTCAGGGATGTGTACTCTGCCCTGTTGTCTTCTCACATCTTGGTCATATGCCCCAGCAGTGGTGTTCAAACAAGGAAAATATGAACTTCTGCCAAAGACTCCCAGCTAAACTGAGCAAAATGACACAAGGAGACAGTATGTGAGGGTATGCCTAAGATGACAGGGTTTATATCTAACCACAACCTCGCCTTGAACTACCAGAAATAACTAGTCATAACCAGCGAAACTGAGTATTTGATTGTTGATTTATGTAAGGTGAGTTGGTACATTCATTGAATTGTTTAGATCATCCTTGTTTCTATCAGGCACTTCATCCACTTTGTCTGCACTTTTCATCATTTGATGATATTGTTGATAGGACAGAGGCACCGATTGGCAACGCACTATCAAGGTCGTCATTCTACAACTTGTTCCAGTTGACTTAAGCGTCTTTAAGCATTTATTATATGACAGATATTTGTACTGTGCTGAATAAAATCTTGAAAATCATGCATCCTTTCACAGAGCAGGCTTGCCTCTTCACATACTTCTTAACTTGGTCTGGAAGAGGGCAGGCCACCTGCGGGTCACCATGGAGATGTTATTAATTTGTTTGAATGGCATAAAACTTTTCCATCAGCATGTAGAATGGTAGAAAAGATATCTTGCACTACTCCAGGACCAAAGGGGTAAACAGACTTGTTTCCGTGTAGAATGGTCCAAAGTTTGTGTTTAACTCCATGGAGTCATGCAGGTGGTGTGTCTGCTACCACAAGTCCTACACCGGGTTTATACCAAGTCGGGTAAGGTTTGGAACCCACATGGGTTTTACAAAACTTGCAGGACCCATGTGGTCGGCTGAAAGAATTCAAAAAGATAGAAAGGATATTTTTCCAGGAGACCACAGAGGTCTGGAGCAGTTTTCAGGTCATTCTCTGTGTTATCGCGTGAAACCACATGAACCTGTACTGCTTTGGTCAAAATGGTATTGTTCTAATCAACTTCCTCAATATATCTTTCAGTTTTCTCATTTGAGTGGTCAGGGTCCAGTTCTCATAGGTCCGGCCAGATAGCCACTCAGGTGTCAGGTCCAGCAGACTTCCAGAGTTTAATCCAGAACACCAGCCAGGAGACACAGAGCCTGAGGGTACAAATGAAAACGCTCAAGAACCAGGTATGGACACTGCGACCACACTCAAGTTTATAGAGTAGAATTATACATCATTATTCTGGCATATGTCTGGACAATTTAGTCTTGCTACTTCGTCTTTTTTCTCATGCAATTAAGTAAAATTTGCTCCAGTACATATGTTTTGTGAAAGCAGCTCTTAGGGTCAAAACAAGTCTACTGTGTGTCATCTGTGTCAAATTGTAAAGCGTTATATTGTCTGCAAACCCGGAAGTAAATCGGTGCTCTGTTAGCATGCTAGTTTTTACCCTGACGACAAAACTCAGACTAAACCAATCATGACGAATAATTAGAATGCTGGGAATTAGGATTACACACAGACTTTTACAAAATACAAACTGAGGTGATGTGTGCAGGTGGAGAGTCAGTGTGGAGCCGAGGGTCAGATCCACAGACTTCAGACTGACCTGGTCCAGTTAAACTCGAGTGCACAGAGACTGGACTCACGCCTCAGCGCCATCAGCCTCAATCCA
>KN477965.1:0-14631 GCA_000787095.1 Periophthalmodon schlosseri | reverse complement strand
CTAATACTGCTGCTGCTATTAAACTCCAGTGCACAGAGACTGGACTCACGCCTCAGTGCCATCAGCCTCAATCCAGGTACCACTAATACAGCTACTACTACTACTACTACTACTACTTCTACTACTAATACTACTACTACTAGTACTGCTAATACTGCTGCTGCTATTAAACTCCAGTGCACAGAGACTGGACTCACGCCTCAGTGCCATCAGCCTCAATCCAGGTACCACTAATACAGCTACTACTACTACTACTACTACTACTTCTACTACTACTACTACTACTAATACTGCTGCTGCTATTAAACTCCAGTGCACAGAGACTGGACTCACGCCTCAGTGCCATCAGCCTCAATCCAGGTACCACTAATACAGCTACTACTACTACTACTACTACTACTTCTACTACTAATACTACTACTACTAGTACTGCTAATACTGCTGCTGCTATTAAACTCCAGTGAACAGAGACTGGAATCAGCGCCATCAGCCTCACTCCACGTACTACTAATACTACTACTGCTGCTGCTGCTACTACAGCTACTATTACTACTACTACTACTACTATTACTACTACTACTATTATTACTACTACTAGTACCACTGCTACTGCTATTGCTGTTAAATTTTCTTGCACAAAGTGCCTCAGCGCCATCAGCCTCACTCCAGGTACTACTAATACTGCTTCTACTACTGCTATTAATGCTACTACTATTACTATTAATGCTACTACTACTACTACTAATACTAATACTATTACTACTACTACTGCTGCGACTCGTGCGGCATGCCTTGGTGAAATCAGCCTCACTCCAGGTACTACAACTAATACTATTGCTGCTGCTACTACTACTACTACTACTACTACTACTACTACTACTACTAGTACTGCTGCTACTACTGCTGCTACTACTGCTGTTGCTGTTTATCTTGAAATATGTTTGCTTTGAAATATGTGACTTATAACTTTTTTACTAATATTTGTGTGAATGCAGGCTCCCCAGGCCCCCGAGGCCCCCCAGGAGCCAAAGGTCAGTCGTGTCAAACATTCCTTATGATACCAGTTATAGGCTATTACTATAATATTGCGATGATTGATGATGATTGACAAATGTATGTAGGATTTGGCCTAGCATGACATTTTTGTTGACCGAAACTACACTAAAACAGAAAAAGAATGTGCCTGTCAGAACGAGCAGCATGTAAACAAGGTGAGTGAGTGTAGTAGCATTACGTTTCGGGGCGCGTGCTCAGATGATGGCTGTAATGATGGCTCCTGTCCTCCTTTCGTCCTCCTCTGATGAGACCAGCTGATGGATGAGGAGCTCTGACATTTCCCGCAGACGGCTCTATCTCACTCGCGCCTCCAATAGGTCAGAGCGCGGCAGCCAATCACTCCTCAGATTAACTTAAATTACGACCATCTTTTCACCGATGGTCAGGGTGCTGTTTTTAATTCGCCTGGAATGTTCCACAGTGCGGCATTAAAACCTATCTCGCATTTCTTCAATAGCTTCACGCGTGACAAATAAACCGGCACATGGAGTTCTACATTTAAACACTCTGTAAAACCTGAAATTGTGTAAAAAAAAAATAGTTTATCTTACAGAATGTTTGTCTAAGGAAGTATCCCATAATGCTTTGTGATGTGATGTCACAATCTATTTTTAGCAACTGTGAAAACTGCTATCAAAGCTGTAATCCTACTGCGTTTTGTGAGTGAGCAGATCTGACCGGGAGTTTGGCCTGGTGGCATTACCTGCTTGTCTCTGTGGTGATAAGAGTTTAATAAAAAGCAGAGCCCTCCAGCAGAAAAGTTACACAGTGCATCTTTAAGTGCAGTTCTAGTCAAATGGTAGATAGGTGCTAGTGACAACAGGAAAACTGTAAAAAATACATGTAAACAAGTTAAATACACCAGCTAAACAAACCACAATGAGTCAAAACTATTCTATGCTATGTGTGCAGGTGACAAAGGTGATGTTGGATCTACGGGAACAAAAGGAGAACCAGGACAGGCTGGACAACCAGGTAAGTTAAAAAAGCATTTTGTATATTAATAATCACATCAAACTACTATAAATCAATCTGCACTTCACTTTGTTGCAAATTAAAGTTATATCTTCATACAGTAGTGCATTGAAAGTTTGAAAAGTCTGATTTTAAAAAGTTCAGCTCTGTTAACACTATCTGATTCTCAAGTAAACTATTACTACATCTAAAACTGTTTATTGTGTAATGTTCTTACGCAATTGTAACAAGCAACTTCCTTCTCCAATTGGCCCTGTGCACAACAGCATGTGGCTGACTCACTGTTAGCATCACCGCCACCTGTCATATTAAATCTCGATGAGGCGAAAAATCAATAAATACTCAAAGAATGACGTTAAAATCAAACAAAATGAGGTTGAGGTTGGTGTTTGTGTCTCGATGCTAATGCTAATGCTATTTTAGAGGCATGATAAAACTGAAGTAATTTATATGTAAAAACAATCAAGTAGACTTTACTTAAAATTTTTATTTGTTGTTTATTTTATATTTTATGATATAATAAAAGTTAGCATTAGCTTTGAAACACAGTGAGCTACCCAGTGTGCTGCTTTGCACAGAGCCTATTTAACAGATCAGAAAACCCCAGAGTGCCAGAGGGTCAATTACCATTCGAGGTGAAAAGCTATAATGAATTCTGTTTTGTTGTTGCAGGGTCACCTGGACCCCAAGGACCAACCGGTGAGCTGCCATTAACACCGCATGCTAATATGTATTCTGTATGTGAAATGTAAAGCACCTTAGTGGTGTTTGCGTATAGCCAAGTCTCCATAATACGAGTGCCATACTGTTTTTATAATCAGCAATGGCAAAACGAGATTAGCAGGAGCAACGATTAGCTTCTCACGCTATTTGTTATACTATTTTGTTTAATGTTTTGGTATTACTTTTCTCACAGTGAGTTAGTCTTGTTTGTGTTTATTTTGAACGTGCAATCTGATGCAGGTGATCTTTTCACATATGGCACCTAAAGAAGAACATACATACATGTTCAAAAAGCAAAAGGTGGAAGCGTAAACTTCATTTTCAATTACTCATTTTATACATTCCATTTCCTTATCATTTAACCAAAATATGTACAAGTAACATAACCTTACACATTAGTAATACAATATTATTAGCTGTATTGCATTATTTTTATCTCCATCTATTCAATTTCATAAAGACGTCACAAGAAGTCACATTTTAAACATAGGAACACAAAAATGCAGGACTGCACTTGAAACTTGAAAATGTTCTTTCATGTAAACTAAGGCCAAAGGTAAAACTAAACACAAAAATCCAAAATGGAAACTTACAGGACATGACACTGACAATGGACCAACAAAGCGCAGAGGAGAACACAGGGTATATTTGCACACACAGGAACGATAAAGTCAGCGTGTCCAAACTATATATACTATATATACCAAACTATAATCTCAATAACATCACATTATATAGTAATACAGACCTAAAATTTATGTTTCAAGCCTCATTAAGTGTATGTTGGCTCGGTCAGAACTACATAAAATGTCCCCACCTGAATGATCTACTGTACTAACTAACTGTCCGCTTCAAATATGTTTCAAGATATGGCCCTTAATGAAAAAAGTTTGGAAACCCCTGGTCTATGGCAACAAAACTTTATGTTGACAATCATATATAATCTGAAACAAAGTCTTGAGATATGATGAACTTTTAAACCAAACCTTATGTCCAAACTAATAGTTGAGGAGTAGATGTTAGTGTCGGTCATTTAGTCTGACTAAGTTTCCACACAAGGAGGAACTAGGTGGCATTACTTTCCCCACATTTACTGTACAAAGTGTTTTTTAGGAAGTTTATTATTAACACCTCAGGTTATGCTATTTTAAGGTTAACAAACTTTCAATTTTTCAATTCTACGCTGACAAGCTATTTGAAACTTGAGAGTTTAAGAACAACGCCCAGAGATTTCACTTCTGTAAAACACAACAATTATGATGTTCAGTTTGAAAAAAATCCTAGAAACGTAAATCATCAACTACTTTCTGTTCCTGTTGAAAGGCCTGAGTCAGCTGGGTCACACGAATTGATATCTGCTGGTCTTGCATTTAAGACAGTTTTGATCATATGAGTTATTATCACGTTTCTTCTTCAATGTGTTTCATGTTTTAGGCCCTGCAGGTCCTGCTGGTAATCAGGGACCGGGAGCAAAGGGAGAGCCCGGAGAGCAAGGTCCAATAGGTAATCTTGATGTTTACATGGACTCTTGGATTTTATTTTGATGTGGCTTTATGGCACTTAGTCTAGACTTGTTAAAATAGAACTAAACACTAAATCCCCTTTAAAAACTGTGTATATGGTGTTTTAATAGCATTATCTACTATTCTTCCATTTTTGGCAACTTTGGTGAAAACTAAATAAATCTGCAGCTTTCAGGTGTAAAAGAAAAAAAAAAGTATGGATACAGCTCTATTTGAAATGTGGTTGTGGGCGGAGTTTAGGTGTTTAGTCCACTTTAACCTTACATTACCCTTATACCAATGATTATAGTGAGTTTAAAAACACAGTGGAGCACTTCCTGTGTTTGAGAGAAGGACTCAGCCTAAATATCCAGGATTTGTGTGTTAAATGTGTGTGAATGAAACAAAACATAAACTTGGATATTTTTTGATGAGGAAACAACATTATAACATAGACCAGAGAACATAGATCAGAGAATAGTGTAATATGGCCCCTTTAGACTAGCACCTTTACTAGAGCTGTGTCAGAACTGAAGAAGGTGGTGGATTTGTGGCCGAACTTTGTGCAGTTGACAGAATTCAGCCTTCTTTTGCTATTTTCAAATTATATGTATGTAACCACTTTTCCCTGTGCTCCCCCCATAGGACCCAAAGGTAACCCAGGAGAGCCAGGAATAAAAGGTGTGTGGACATTTGTCATACATGTTTTGTTCTGTCACATATATTTAGTTATGTTCAGTATGCTAATGTTTTCTGCTGTGGTGTATTAAGGAGATCCTGGGGTTCCTGGAGTCCCAGGACCAAGGGGAGAGAAAGGTGACACTGGAGACGCAGGCCCACCCGGACCACAAGGTAACACATCTGCTGTGTGAGATAATGAAATGACATTTGTTTAAGACATCAAGAGATTTAAGCTAAACACGATAATAGCAGAAATAAATTGTTTGTAAAGGGGTTGTAATAAAAGGTTCTCTGATCTATGTTATAATGTTGTTTTCTCATCAAAAATATATCCGGAGTTGTGTTTTGTTTCATTCACGCATATTTAACACACAAACCGTGCATATTTAGGCTAGAGTTCTCAAACTGAAAACACTCCGTTCCACCTTGTGATGTCATGTGGTAATACAGGAAGAGCTTCATTGTATTTATAAACTCCATACACCTTCGCTAGAATCATTTGGATACTTTCAGCCCTGGAATTGCCAATCTCTACTGAACTAAAGGTAAAAGGTAGTTGTTAACTTGAAAACTATCGCTTCATGACATCACAAGGTGGAACAGAGCATTTTGAGTTTTGAAGATGTAGACAGAATTAATTCAGGATTACTCAAACATGTGTGAATGAAACAAAACACAACTTCAGGTATGTTTTTGATGAGGTAACAACATTATAACATGACTAAAAGCTCACATTAGTCAATTTTAAATATAGCACCTTTAAACAACTAACTAAAGCATGCTATTGATTATGATGATTAATAATGTATTGTAATAATAAAACTTACATTTTTAATCTGTCAAATTGTTTTAAGAAGTTTTTTGTATTTGTTTTTTAGGTGTTGCTGGTCCCAAAGGAGAGCCAGGTGAGCACTTCAGAAAGTAATTTATTTATGTATTTTTTTTAAACTTTCTGTCCAATAATATAACCAGATCTAGAATGTATATAGTTTGTTTTATGGTGTTGTCTGTTTTATATTTAGTATTCATTTAGTTTACATCTGCAAAAGTACAATGTTCTACTTTATAAGGCTGAGGGGACTTTTTTAGTTTAATCAAATATTTGGTCGATGGAGTCTTAGTTGACCAAAAACTGAATTATTTGACATATTTTTCTGAATAAATAGTAATTTTTTCCTGAACTCCCCCTGCAGGTGTCAAAGAGATGCGAAATCATTTTGAGAGCTTTTGCCACGCCCCCTTTTTACTCGGCAGGACACGTCTTTAGTCGACCGACAATTTCTTTAGGCGACTACAGCTCTGCAACTTTATATCTTATTCTACATAATTCCCAGAGATTAATATTACTTTAATGTACTAAGTGTTAATGTACTAAGTGCTAACCTTAACCACGTTAAGGTTAACAAGCAGTTTCTCAGAGATGAGAAGAAGACGCAGCTCAGTTTTGCTCCTATGAGTGAATAAATATGTAAAATGAGATGTTTTCGCTAACATGCGCAAAAAGGTGGAGGAAATGCAAATGAAAGCGGAAAAGGATAACGCTGGTTAACCTGCTGTTAGAACTTTTCATGAGTCTCCATCAGACGCTCCTTAATTCAAACGCTGTAAGAGAATGTTCGGGAACTAGGGCAAACATCAGTTTGCACAACACTTCAACAATTCAACAGCCCATAGGAGCAGAGGAACGCAAACTTTAGCACTCGCTGAATGCCCTCATTTACATATGAGTTTTACGGCAGAAATAATACACGCACTTCCCATTGGTAAATCACACATAACACGCCCACAAAGTGCACAAGATACTGTTCAATTTATACTCGCAGTTTAGGACTTGGTATGATAACTGAGGCTCTAAGAAACTTTAGTCCATCTCTGGCACTGGCTCACAGGTGTATGAGACTATGACGATCACTGGGGGTAATAGATGTGTCTTTGTGCAGGTCCACCCGGTCCACCCGGTATGGCTGGAGAGAAGGGTGACCAAGCAACGGCTCAGCCGAGTGAGTAAAACTACTTGTTTGAAGCTCATACGTTCCTTTAAGAACAACACACTATTGGGAAACCCAGCATTCGGATCACTTGGCCAGCCAGAACCACACGCTTTCACAAAACTTTACAAAGACGAGTGGGTCTGGAACCGTGTCCTGTTTCCTCGATTCCAGACGGCATGATTGACAGGCAATTCAACCAGTATCAGTGTGATACATGGTTAATTTTACTGTTTTTTTTTTTTTTTTTTAATTAAAACAAACATGGCGGCACACATGTAAAAAAAGGTAAAAAAAAAATTATGCAGAGGACTAAGAAACAGCACAGAATCAACAAAACACTAAACTGATATTTATTGCAGGTAAAAGAAGTTATATATTTTGTATCATGTGAGAGACACATGATACAAATTAGCAGTTGTGGTTGGACAGTCCCAAGTTAAGACAGAGGTTTGAGGTCCTCATAGTCCGATCCCAGAATCACCTTGAACAGAATGTAGAAGGGTCTGGCTGTTCAGTCAAGCATTCTGAGGCTGTCTTCTTCTGGACAGCTGAAAGTGCAGAGATTCAACGCTCTAAAGCCACTGTGGGGTCATTAGACTCATTCTGATTATTTTAGCATATACTGCGGAACATCCTTGGCAAAGAAGTTACATAATGCACCAACCAGAAAAGTGTTAACACGTGAACTAATTTTAATAGATTTAATAGTTTCTCCTGCACATGGCAAAAGTGAATTTATTAAGACTGCAACATTTCGGCGGTGTGGCCTTCTTCAGACAAAATTCACTTTTAGGTGGATTGATGGTGTGTGGGATTATTTCTCATTTTAAGTTTGTGGGGCTGCTCTTATTCATCCAACACACCCTTATACATTGATGTGCAAGGTCTCCTGCTCCTGTTCAATCATCTACCAACAATCCAAACACTTAAGAAATGCTGTTTGTTGGCACGTGGTTGTGACTTCCTGTGTGAGTGTGTGTGTGTGTGTGTGTGCAGCAAAGGTGCGTCTGGTGCCGGGCCCGAGACAGGGCCGCGTGGAGGTGATGTATAACAACGTGTGGGGAACAGTCTGCGACGATAACTTCGACATTGTAGACGCAAAGGTCATCTGTAAAATGCTGGGCTATCAAAGTGCGCTGACGGCCTTCACTGCTACAGGAGGTAATCACATGGGCTCTGTATTTAGTTCTGATGATGCAACATGAACTTTGTTTTCCTTTGGCCTATGTTTTAAATATCTGTAGTTCAGGTAGGATTAAAAAAAAAATTGAATTTAAGTCATAGTTTACATAGTTCACTCCTGATGGTATATTACTTCAATGCATTTAACTAATAGACATTCCTTACTGTAAACAACTAAGGTGTTTTAGTTTCGCGGGGAGTGGGGAGGGGACAGACTCTTGCAGACTTGTTAGCTTTTAAAAATAGACATTTATTTAAGAAGGTATTCAATGGTATATTGTTAAAATGAGTTCACATCCCTCTTCCCTTTCTACAGGTACCGGGAAGATCTGGCTGGACGAGTTGCGCTGCACAGGAACCGAGATAGATATTTTTAACTGTCCACATGCCGGAATGGGCAACAACAACTGCGGTCATTCTGAGGATGTTGGGGTCCTTTGTGTCTGAAAACCATTTCAGGGGTCTTCCATCTGACCCTCTCCTCAGAATCACCCTAGCTGACTATAATGACCTTTTTTATACACACACAAATGTCTGTAGTCTTCCAATATGTGTCTAACTCTAGCATCCTCAGCATCCTTCCTCCCTAATGTTCACTACCCCTCCACTCCAGTAAATCCTTAAAGATACACTATGTAACTTTTCTGGTGGAGGGGTCTGCTCCCTGTTTTTCTCCATATTTTTAAATAGGAATGTTCCACAGTATGGCAGTATTAAACTTATCTGTCTTGCATTTATTCAATTACATATATTTTTGTTGCTTCAAAAATGACAGGCATTCGTACAATGAGCACCTCCTCGTAGATCTAACCTGTAATTTTGCCTGGTCGCATCACCAGAAATAGATAAGTTGCCATACTATGTAAAATTCCAGGCAAAACAGTAACATCTCCATGGAGACAAGCAGGTAGCGACCCTCCACCGGTAAAGTTACGTACCTTTAATACACTTAGAGAGAAATGCAATGCAATATTTGAATAAAATATTTGAGTGCAATCTTCATAATGTGGATTAGATTTTTATTTAAAAAAAAATAAAAAATCTATATTCATCTCATATTGCACATTTTAAGTGCGCCCAGTTGCATCATCATTTGAGAGAAGACTGAAATCTCAACTGCTGAACTAAGTCAAGAATCCCATGCATTTCAATTTGTATAAACAGCAGGGTTGGCAGCTTTTACACAGAATAAGGCCCCACAGAGACACAGGAAATATAACATTAAAATTTACAGTCTTTGTGATTTGATAATTGCGACTCGAACTACCGCTACCCCACAAACCCATCCACTCACCCAAGCTGGAAAATAACTTTTACAATATTTGTCTCATTTTTCTTTTTTCTGGACATTTTGTGGTTGGATTTCAGAGTTCTCTGCAGTACACACACAGTTCTGATTGGTCGTGGTACTTTGGAGCGTACAGCGTCTCCACAAGCTGCAGGAGCGGGACGTGATTGACAGGCGTCGTGCTGAGGACAAAGCCACACTAATGATGTTTTCTGCTGGAACCCTTCACACCCGCTGAATAAAAACACGCCTCTGTTTATGTGCAAGCGGCTAATGGCACATAATCGGAAATATAGAGTTGGTAGCACTTGCTTCTTTGAGTGGCTTAAAAGGTCCTACGCTATATTTTGTTGAACTTGTTACAGGCAGTATATGGAGTTGTGCTTTATTTCATTCATGCATGTTGGATTAATTCAATGTCTGGTCCACTCTGTGACATCATCAGGTGTATCAAGTTTAGTCCTGTTTCTTAAATGCAAGGTACCTTCGAAGTCAGTTCTGATCTGACAAGTTGAAATCTGACAAGATCAAGGTTTGACAAGCAGGTATGGCCACATATGAAGCAAGATGTATGGAAATATGTAGCAAAATATGTAGCAAAGAAAACAATGTTATATAACTCAGATTGAGATTCCCTTTGTTTTGTTGACAGCACTGTTGAGCTTCATGATGAAGTCACCTGAAATGGTTTTCACTTTACTGATGTGCTTTGTCAGGGATCATTAGTGGAAAAAAAAAAATAAAAAAAAAAATAATAATAATAATGCCTTACACTTGTAATGCACTTTACAGGCTCGACAAACCCTCTCAAATCGCTACACTAGTCATTATGCATTCACGCCACACTCCAGCTGCCCTGGGGCAGACAGACAGAAGCGTGGCTTCCAATCTGCTCCATTGGCCCCTTCGACCACCACCAACACTCACTCAGGCACACACCACTTTCATACTAGGCAATTAAACATGCTTTTAGTCACCATGTGATAAGTGTTTCACATTCTCTAACTTAAAATATTGTCTGCATTTGAAAAATATACATTATAAACTACACCTCCATTTCTAATGAAGCATTTAGGTGCTGGAGCTCCCTCTGCTGTCAGCAACAGGAATTAACACAGTCACAAGCAACATACCAAGGGCACAAAACAAAATAAAACATAATTCAGCATAACCCAACATAGAACATATTTTGATAATCTGTCCTAAAAATCAGTTTAAGACGTCATCACATATCTGTATTAATAAGCGTTGACCTGTGACCCCTGGTAATAGCATAGGGGCCGGTCTGATTGCAGCAGCAGCAGCAGCAGCCCTGTATTAAAGATGAGAGTGATTGATTTGGGGGCAGTGTGCGGGAGATAAGATGAAACATTAGTCAAATGAAAGGTGTTTTTAATCAGAGACTGGAGCTGCGACTAATGATGAGCGCCTTTAGGATTCAGAACCACACTTTAATCTCACCGTGGACTGAAGAGACATTCTGCTGTGGAGAGGACAGAGGCAAGAATATGGACAAGTACGCCTGCAGCGTCTGAAAACTACAATGCTAAAAGGTTTAAAAGTTTAGTTTTTGGTTTTTTTTTTAAGTTCAACATGAAAGTCTCTAGATAGCACTGTTAAAGAGGGGGTATTTTACTTCTGTGGGGTATTAACCGCTAACACATATTTAGATCAACATGTTACCTTTTATTTTTTTTAAAATGCCATATTCGGCAAAAACATAATAACATGTTTTATAAGCTTCACTTTTGTTTCTGACAAGCTGAGTCCCCCTCCCTTTGTCCTCCGTGCTAAGTCACTCCCCCTTCAGAGCACTATCACAACACAATCACCGGTCATGAAAGACTGAGGCACAGAAAAAGATTGGGAACCACTGCTCTAGTCACCTGGGCCTTTCTGTGTGGAGTTTGCATGTTCTCCCTGTGTCTGGGCGGTTTCCCCCATGAACCCAACATGCACAACAGGTCAGTTCCTCCAGCTAAGGTTGTCCTGACCAAGCCTGACACAGGATCATGGAGATGGGATGGATAACCCTTACTCATACATACATACATAATCTTTTAGTAGCTGTTTTGTCATTGTTGGCTCTACAGTCCCTCAAAATATTAATATCACACATTCAAAGTAGTGCTGTGCAAATACATAGTCAAAATACCGCATTACTCAGTTGCTTGTTAATCTAGTAAAAACTGCAGTGGAATTAAGCCATCATTACTGTGTGGCACCTTCTTACCCGCGCACTCGTCCTGCTGCACTCCTCCTGACAGGACTCTCTCCATCCTTGGTGTGTCATTGGGGAGTAGAGGTGTCAGACGTGGCATATTAAACACACTCCGCTCTCATTAGCATGCGCCGCCTCTCCGGGTCTCCCTGCGCTCCGCCAGCTCCGCTCTCCACACCGCTAATAAACACGAGTGGGTTCAACGAGCTCCGGTTCGTTAGCCCGCCCTCGTCTGGGTCAAACGCCGGCGCCCTGACCCCTCCCTCTCCACGCGGGACGGGGACGTTAAATAAATGATGGGCGCTTAATGAGGTGCCCCGGCTGTCCCCTGACCCATGTGTCACCGCGGTGCTCTGGGGATGCGCGTGAGAAGGGCTGAGAGTTAAGCGAACGGGCGCGTTAGCCTCAGTTAAGCGCGGAGAGGAGACGATCGTGGCGTTGTTGAGGCAGCTGTTGATGTGAACGTGTTGTAAGTTGTAATGCAGTGACTTTGGGGCTGAATTCTGACAAAAAAAAAGCAAAGTGACAAAACAAATATTGAAGAACAATGACAAAAGCGGGTTATGTACAGATATGGTCATTTAATTTGACTGGCAGTGACGGATGTAGGACGTTTAACCTCCCGAGACCTGCGTCCTCATATGTGGACAACACATTTTGGGTTGTCTAGGCCACAATACAATTTTTTTTCTCTACAAGGTCCTGGTGTCCACATATGAGGTCATTAAACTGCCACTTAGTGATGACAGAAGAGTTTAACACATAGTTTAGATTCAAGATGTACTTTGTTAAAGGCACATGTCTCCTGCACCTGTTAGAAGCTCTTCAAATGAGCCACATTGTTCCAAGAGGCACAATTCTTGTTTCTCATTTTGTTTTTACTCAGGAACAATGTTGCTGTGTTCAGGCACTTAACAAATAGTTTTTGCAAATCATTATTTAAATGTGACTTTATTGTTTCTATCAAAATGATTAAAATGTAGAACGTCCTCATATGTGGACATATTTTTTTCTCGTAATGTAAAAAGATAATTCTTTGTTTTTACACTCATCAGCTCCCAGTCAGTCCAAATAACAAAGAGAAAAAAATAATAAAGCACAGCATGAAGAGTTCAGGTCTCAGGAGGTTAAAAAGAAAAAAAAGTATCTATCTCATACAAAACTGTCACGTAGATGACACTGTAGTCCACAGATTGTTTTCTAAAGTTTGCTAATTATCAAATAGAATGTTTTTTTTTGTTTGTTTTTTTGTATGTTTATTTCTTTTTTTAAAACTTCTTTATTTATAAGTTTTAATGTTTTACAAAGATGGGAACATTTAACATGCACATATTTCCCCTTTCCAACACAGTTCCCATCATTTTAACACATAAAACAGAACAAGAGGAACAACCCTTTCCAACACAGTTCCCATCATTTTAACACATAAAACAGAACACAGAGGAACAAAAGGGAGCGACCACAGACTGCACATCATCCATCCATTTACTTACACTTTGAAAATAAAATTGGGCCTTTTTAGATTTATATATTCAACCCACTTTTCCCAACAAGACACAAGCCAACCTTGTTTGTCATTTATAAGTGCTGTCATCTCTTCCATTTTATAAATGTCTTTCCTGTGATAACCATTTCTTTGTTATACATTTCTTGCTAACAACCAACAAGGCACTAAAAAGGCATTTATCCTTCTTCATCCAATCCTGTGGTACGCATCCAAAGAAGACTGTTTTTATGCCAAAGGGAAATGTAGATTTTGTATGTTTATTTCAGCATTGATCAAGCTTGAACATGACCATTTCAGTAAGTGCCAACCTCAAAAAAACCAAACAAACAACTTTTTGCTCTATTTTAAAGTAATCCTTAAATGTTTGCTCAAATTGCATGAAAGCACAAAGGCCCTGTACACATTTTTCCCATTTTGCCCCAGTACAGATATATTTTATAAGAAGCTCTTGATGTCAAAATAACCTTTAGCATGCTAGCTGCTATTAGCTTTAGCAAAAACTCTGCTCTAGCCTCTGAAGTTGTGAAAAGCACTTAAAAACGTATTGAATAATTAGGATGCTCAGAATGCATAAGATAAGTGAGGAATAACTTTGGATCATTGCAAACCATTAAAAATGAGTTAGTTCTGTTTTTCAAGTTATTCAAACTGTAAAAATCCAGTACAGAGGCTTTAACTGTGGACGTTTAAATTGCGATGCTTTGTGCAGATCTGGTTAGTTATTTGGTAAGACCTACAATACCACCTGAGTAGTTCCAGATGCCTCAAAAGTGCAGGTCTTCACTTACCTTCTCTTTCATTGTCTAGTGAGTCTCGCAAAAATAAAATAGAAGTTGGGGATAACACAGCAGACATCGAGTTACACATAGGTTGTCCAAGGCAGTTAAGATCTGCACTTTTGAGGCAACCTAAACTACCAAGACAATATTGTGAAGTTGCACTATATATAGCATACATGTTTGTTATGAAGTCCTTACCCAAAGCAGTGGAAAAGTGCGTTTGTTTTCTCATATGTGGTCTGGTGACTTAAGATGCTATTGATCTAAAGAATCTCTAAGGCCAAGCTTATTGAGTCCTGGGGATTCAAACTCTATGGTCCAGTTGTTCAGTCATTTCCCGCTCTGATCCGCTCACAGTTCACAGGGGGCTGCCTTCTCTTCCTGCGCGCGGCCTTGGGTGGGTAATGTGATGGCAACACTTTATCACAAGAACAACAGACAGAACATGGCCAACTCTCACATTCATACACTACAGAGCAGGGGTTCTCAAACTCTTTAGGCGGGGACCCCCAAATTAAACCATAGAGCCGATTGTGGACCCAGATTGCCACTGTGAAATGAAATTTACAGAAGTAATAATTTTAAGTGGCAAGTGGTTAAATCGATTTGAATAGTTTATTGTGGTAATGGACCTAACGTCACTAAAATATAGAACTTACTGCATAAGCACTGCTCAAAATAACTAAAAATGTATATATATAAAAACATATATATATATATATATAT
>KN477964.1:0-11700 GCA_000787095.1 Periophthalmodon schlosseri | reverse complement strand
GAGGGAGTCGTCAGCCATGTCGAGTTCTTTGACACGGCTCTTTAGTGCGTTCAAATCCCACAGGCAGGGAGAGCGGAGGAGAGGGGGAGCGGAGGAGGGGAGCGGGGGGGTATGGGATAGGTGTAAGCGAACTAAAGGCAGGGAGCAGCCGTAGAGATAGAGAGGCAGTGATAGCAACGGAGGCCTTTTGTCAGTGGTTGTTAGATTATACGTGTCAGAGAGGAGGATTTCCCCAGTACTAAACGTCAAAGAGCTACCGGGAAAAATGTGAGGGGAGAGAAAGGGACTAAACCACTTGTGACAGGTTTGGGAATACACTGGATGGAGATATTATGTGTTGGAACAAATGGCAGAAAGAGACGTTTGAGCCGAGGAGATGTTGTAGTTTCTTAGTTTGATGATTTACTAAAAGGAAGGCATTAAGTAAAATATAAGATAGTGATTATAACTTTTTTGGTGGTGGTGGTGGGAGGGGCTGGGACCATTATTATGCAAATTAAAGCCCCACCACATAACTTTAAGACAAAAAATTTAGATGACTCTTGCTTGGCCTGGATTGTCTCCATGTAAATGTTGTTCCTTGGGATATAATATTCCACAGTATGGCATAAAACATATTTATCTCCATGGAGAATGTTCCAAAGTATGGTTTTAAATTTCTATATCTATATCTTTTTTTTTTTAATCTAAATTTTCAGATTTTTTTTTTTCATTTTTTAATCTCTATTTTCAAGTTTTAATGTTCATTTTCTTTATTTTTTATGTTTTTTTCCAAGCATTAGTCCGTATGGGGACGGCTCCCATTAGCTTTTAAAATCTCATTTATCTATTATTGCATTTTACATCATATTGATCAATAAAGTATAGATCAGAATAAGAAGAAAAAACAAAGTAATTGTAAACAACATGTCAAACCAGGCCACATTTTAAATCTGCATAAGTGCCCCATCCTCTACTACATGAATCACTCACATTAGAATTTAGCATTTTCTTCCTCCCACGTGACTAATACTAGCTACTACCGCCATCTCCATCTCTTATTTACGTCCATGGCACATCCACAGTACATGCGCGTAAACAAACTTCTCTATGTCACAAATGGTTGGTGTGAACATCTCCTAACACCACTTGTTCATCACTGTCTCAGCCATATTTGTGTAGGGACAATATGGCGGCGTGATTACATCTAATAGTGTTGATGATGATTACAACAGCCCGTCAAATCATTCTCCATCCTGACGCGTTTCCTCTCCAGGCGTAAATATATTTTAGCAGACACATGAAATCCACCGCGTAGTATTTTGTTTTTAATTTATTTATTTATCGGATGATTCAGAGGAGCTGACCTGCTAGCGTGTGTTAGCTAGAATCATGAATACACTCAAGTGAAGTGACGCGCATGGGGCTGTGTCATTAGCATTGCGTCGGTCTATTAGCATTATGTATTTTTGCTGCTGATACGCGGATGCTAGTCTTTTAGCAATTCAGAGGATAGCGAGGTGATAGTGTGCGTACGAGATGTTCTTTGTTCCTTTTGATAACGCTTGAAATTTCCGGTGGTTTGTTGCTTTTGTTGATGAGAAACAATGAGTATGTGGTGATAATTTAGCCTACAATTTAGCAGGAATAAAAGTAAAGTTCTTTGAGTACTTACAGTTTGGAGTCTTCCTTAGCTTTACACTGCGTTTTGTATCAAAGGAATGGTCAAATTCAGAGGACAGTTCTTCCAATAGGGACAACCAACTTCTATACTTTGGACAAAATTAGCTTAATTTAAACAGTTTGCAGTGGTCCAAAGTTATTCCTCACTTTCCTTATGCATTCAGAGCATCCTAATTATTCACCGGGATGAGTTTATATGTGCTTTTCATAACTTTCAGAGGCCAGAGCAGAGTTTTTCTGTCACAATAATGCTAACAACAACTAGCATGCTAACAGCCCACTAACATTACTTCCTCATTTACAAACAATAAAAAGCCTTATAATTGGATTTAGACAGCACAAAGCAGTCTTATTTTGACCCTAAGAGCTGCTTTTACAATATATCTGTACTAGGACCACTTTTTTTTTTTTACTTTATTACATGTACAGCCCCATAATGCTACAACAACAACTAGCATGCTAACCGCGCATCGGCATTACTTCCTGGTTTACGATCAGTTAAATGCTTTATAATTAAATGCAGACAGCACAAAGCCATCTCATTTTGACCCCGTTTTTACAATATATCTGTACTGGGGCAACTTTTTTAAATTGCATCGCATGAATAAAAAAAAAAAAAAAAATCAGGTACACCTCCTTTAACTCTAATCTCACCTAATCTAATCAAAGCACCAAACCTGCGACACGTTTATTTTTCATTTTTAATCCTCTACATCCTGTGGGCGCGTTGACCTTTCTGCCTGCCCTGACACTGCCCTGTACATGTCGGAAGCGTGCCATGCTGCTAGGGCGTCTGGGTATGTTCTCCGCGGGGGGGTGCAAGACGCTGCGCGAACCAGGGCCAGGGAGGGAATGGCTTTCTTGGGGTTGCTTTGGGTCGTGGTGTGCCTCCCCTCTCTCCTGCCTTATGTCAAGCCTTCATTATTCCCGGTGCCAAGGTCCTGACCTGCTTCACCAGATCTGCACCTGGCATTGTCCACAGAAAAACCAGTGTGGCGTTTGGTAAGGTTTAATAAAACAGCCTGTTGGCAACCTGGAAGCTTGTAACGTTGCCACAGCTACCGCGTGCACTATGTTCGTTTAATTAATTAAGACGCCCACGCACTGTAAATATTTGATATTTATGTGTAGTTTAGTCATGGAGAGGATTAATTTGCGGTGAGGTGACTTAAAAGGTGCAAACAAATTAGAGGTAATATTAACAACACTTACAATATGACCTTATGTGTGTATTTAAACGCTATTCATTTTAGCTAATCGTTTAAAACAAGTGCACATAAGCTGGCGTCATACCTACAGAGAGTTATGCTTGGGTAGAATGGCAGTGGGGTTATAACGTATAAGGGGAATGGAGTCTGGACTGACTGCACACCAGGAAAGTTACATAGTGCACCTTTAATACAACTTGCACAAAAAGCATCTAATTTCACTTGACACTTGCACTTTTAATCATGTTATAATGGTGTTCGCTCATCATTAGCTTGCTCAAAGTTGGATCTCGATGTGAGTGCGCAGAAAATTCCTGTTTTCACCTACCCCTATCTCCGCCTACTTTATTTAACTACTGGAAAAAATATATAAATATCTGACTTTCCAGGTCTTTCATGTAGTATGACCTGGAGAGCCAAAACTGTCACATAGCCTTGTCTTTCAATAATTGCGATGATGAAAATTCACCATGAAGAGGCGAGGATTCTCAATGGACCTACTGTATTTTCCGGAATATAAGTCGCACTGTTTTTCATAGTTTGGCTGGGGGCGCGACTTATACTCAGATGCGATTTATATGTGAAATATATGTTTTTTTTCTTCATTATTATGCATTTTTTGGCTTGCGCGACTTATACTCCGGAAAATACGAAACTTCCATCGTTAAGTCGTTTTAGATCAATATTGAAGTTTACAATGAACAAAATCTAAAATCTACTTATGTTATAGTTTAATACTAAATAACCCAAAAAGCACATACGTGTCCTTTAATATTGCCAAATACGCATCTATACTAAAAATACAGCATACATAAAAAAAATACTATACCATAAAATAGAGCCACCGCTACTGCTTGACATTCTCCGCGGTTTCCCTCCTCCTCTTCCTCCTCCGAGCCTCGGGGGTGCATGGATCAGGTCAACACCTCAGTGGGAGGGGCTGCGTGGGCCAGGTGACCTTTGCCTGTCATTGTTTAGCTCCTCTCACCTCACCCAGAGAGACGTGAAGGAGCTTAGGCCCTCCACCTGCCACCGCCTTTATTGTGGAACTACTAGAGGCATTGGCTTGGGGTGCACTTGGTCCCATCGTGCCAAAACTGGAGACCCGTATCCAACTAGTGCTGCTATGGCAAATGGTCGGATCGGAAGTAACTTTCTATATGGATTCCTTAGGGACCTAATGGAATTATCTTATATTTATTTATATTGTTTGTTGTAATATTACTAGAAGGTATAGAAGATATTCCAGACCCCACTATACAAATTCACATATTTTCTAAAACTTTTATCCACAATTTCATTCATTTTTATTTTGGTAAGAAAGAGAAAAAAGTGGAATTGAGAATATTTGAGTAACTATGACTTGTAAAGCAGAAAATGGCTGTGAAATAACACAATATATGGTAACCCAATACACGCCTTTTACAGTATATTGTTAAAGAAGCATTTTGTTACATAAGAACCATAGGAAGCAACCGGCAAATTTGTCCAATCAGAGACAGTTGATTAGAGCTATAACGAAGGAATTACCTGTGGCCATCTCAGAAAGTTGTTCCTCTGTCATGTTTCAGCATCAGAGTGAGAGAAGGGACTGAGTGGGCGGGGCTAACAGTTCATTCTGAAACATGTTCTTCACTCACGGTTCAAAACAGGGTTTTTCACATTGCTCCTTTAACATGTGAAAAAATAAATCTTCTTACACTTACAATAAGAATTCCAGGGAGAGGCAAGAAGCTTAATGACACACATGCAACTGCCTTTATTGTTCAAGAACTGTAGATATTGGCTTGGGGCGTTTTGGTCCAGTCATGCCAAAACCAGAGACCTAAATCCAACTAATGCTGCCATAGCAAATGGTCATCTGATCAGATTTGAAGTAACTTTGTATTTAGCATCTTCAGGGACGCAATGGAATGGCCTTAAACTTTGTTAGTTGTAATATTACTGGCACAAGACCAGCAGAGAAGCAACTCGGAAACAAAGTGAACTCAAAGTGACTTCCGAATGCGATTTGCGTTACACGGAGAGATAAATCAAATGTTGCTGCAGTGAATAAGGTGCGGGAGCTGAAATGAAATACCCAAATGCTTCCTCTACCGGGGCCTGATTGAGTTCAGGTGGCTCAAAGTGTCTCACCCAGGGCTAGTTGTCAGTGAAGGATCTGCTGTCTGCGCACATAGGGACGGCCCGTGCGCTGGGGGGCTAACCGAACATTGCGCGCATTGCTAGCTATGACGGATGTTTGTGCGAGCTGCGTTTGGGGGGACGGGCCTTTGACACGCTCCATCTTTCAACGGCAAGGTCTGAGCGAGAAATGAAGATTGATGCGCGCAACTGTCCCCGCATCCCGCCGCGCCCGTCGGATACGCGCGTTACCGTTCACACCTTAGCATGACATGTCTGCACTTGCGATCTGACTTTTTTCCTTTACGTGCGGGGGGCTCCTTTCCGTGTTATTAGAACCACGTGATGTAATTGCGTTTGATCTCCGAATAAACAGGGGATCAGTCTATCTAGCGCGGTGGCGATGGCAGATGTGATGGACGAGCGCATTAGCGGCGAGGACAACATTAGATTTGCTCAAAATTATTGATCTTTTGTTTGCGAGCCAAGTCGGCGATAAATAACAGCGCACGGGAGATGTGACTCATTATCACGGTGCCAAAAGCGCGACAGACCTCACTCCTTCCCCCTCTCTTGTCCTCTTCCTCTCTCCTCTTCCTCCTCTCTTTGCGACGCACAAACCAATTTCATCTGTTTTTAATCCCTTCTTCTTTTCGTCTCTTTAAAGCCAAGCCTCGCTGTCACTATCTGATTCCCTTAAAATTTTAATCCCCCTGTGATAACCCTGTATTATTGCACATTACGCACAGCAGACGGACACGCAAACATCCACGCACACACATACCGTTTAGTCCGTCTCTGCCTGTTTTATTCCTTTTACCTTCTTAGTGAAGAAAAAATCCTTTTATCACACAATGGGTAATTTATATCCATTACCAGCGTTTTCAATCCTTTTCAGCGCGCCTGTCACCGCCGTTGGCACACTCGTGATTAATGTGATCTAATAATAGTCTGCCATTATATTTCCTTTAGTAAAACATGTACCAACATCCTATTCAGCTCCTCCAAATTCATTGCCCCTTAAAATATTTTCCCCTTTTCGTTTGAAAGACGAGATTGCAATTTTTTTTTTTTTTTTTTTTTTTTTTTGCTGGCGTCTGTGAGGTGTTAAATGTGTGTGTGTGGTATCGGTCTATTTAAGAGAAGGATGGGAGCTGTCTAATTCAGGTGACTATGCGGTCTTCACTTTGTTTTTAAGATGACAGGGCAGTGGGTGTTTACGACGGGAATTTTGATCACTGTTGACGCTTGATACAACTGACTTTGTAGTTTTGCAGTTTTGATCTTTGTAGGCGTTTTCAGGGTTGCGTAATTCATTGCAATCAAATGGGAATTGTTAGGTTCTGTAAAATGTCCTCTTCAAACAACTTTACTATATCCCATCACTTTCTGGAAAAGTAGTTGAAAAGTAGTGGTAGTTTAGATCTATTCAAGCCTGTTCTGAAATGCATGGGATTCTTGCATTAGCAGTTCATATTTACAGTCTCTGAAATCTAAATGCTCATTGTAAAATTTTAATTTCAAATCTAATCTTATCACAGTTCTTCTGAGAAATTGCAATTACACTTTTTGAATTGTTGAGTCATCCTACTGTTTAGCTAGATTTGGTAGCGTACTGTAAAAGACGTTCATGACTTGAACTCAAAATTTGCACTGTAAACAAAATTGTCATTCAAAAAAACCGAATCATCCTTTTGTGTTTTTATTCGTGCAGCTCTACCTTTTAGCTAGATCTGGTAGCATACTGTAAAAAAGCCTTAATGACTTGAACTTTGAATCCAGGTTGCGCAGTGCACCTGCTCTTAAGGAGGCCACCAGGGCACATCTAAAAATAGGGCCTTACCTGTTCTTAGACCTCGTCTTATACTCTATGTGCGCTTGATATTTCTGGCTAGCTATCTTCCTATTAAATACAATGAACTACATTTTACTTTTGACCAGAATATAATCATCGGCAGGGTTGAACGATTTGGTAAAAATATGGAACTGCAATTTCTCTGGCAAGCACTGCGTTTGCGATTAGACTTGCAATGTATGTTTTAAGATTCACATTTTAAACATGTCCAGAGGAATAGACGAAAAGACTATGGGACATATTTCAGAACATGTTTGTACAAATCTAGACAACAGGATTAGCAGGATTTATGCAGAATACGACAGCATATTTTGTTGTTTGTGGAGGGAACTTAAAACATATCAGATTTTTGCGATTTGCTAAATGCATTCAAATTGCAATTTCGATCCGATTGTGATAAATCTTGCCACGCTAATCATCGAAAACAACTCAAAAGATCTATTGTGCCATTGCATCTCTGGCTTTTTACAATAGCATACGTTGAATCTTTTGTAAGCATATGGCACCAAATAATAAGTAAGAGTAATTAAAGCGATTCCCATAGTCATTTCTGTATTATTGCAATTATCGACTTCAGCTTGACTTCATTATATAGAAGGCCACTTATTAAAAGCGTGTATTTTAGATGTTTTATTAAATGTTTACTATTATGAAGTAGAATGAATCAATCCGAAGCACAATTAAATCTAATTGGTTGACGAGCAGACAATGTTGTGTAGAATTTCCTGCTCTGAAACAACAGCAGCTTGGCCGTAAAATGCAAACATTCACAGTAATTAAACGTAAAGCCAATATGCTGCTAGCTCCAAGGTGATCAGATAAGCACTATGAACAGACATCCATATCTATTTTGTGTTTTGTTTCTTGGGGTGGACAATATATACCGGCCAGTATACATTATTTTTAGATTTGTGTGTACTTTTTATGTACAAATCTAAAACTCAAGTACTTTGGGGATGATATCGCTTTGCCTGAAATGTTGCACAGTATGGGATTAACATGTATTCATTCAATTATGGGTGTTTTTATCGCTCGGAAGTACCTCTAAGAACATGCATTTTTACCGTGAGCAGGTTCGCCTCTCCATAGATATGACTTGTTACTTGGCCTACTATCCCACATGAATACATTTTGCAGGTGGAAAGTGAATTTTTGAACTTCACAACTGTACTACAATTTGTTGGCGTTGCGGTACATTTTAAAATAGCGATATGGCCATCCACAAATACGGGTTAGAAGACTGGATGTGGTATTGGCTGAAAAAAAACGGTTGAATCTCCGAGTTTAGATGGGCATGATTGACAGGCGGATTAGCCAATGGGGGACGCACGTGATCAGTCGGTTTCAAAACAAATATGGCTGCTTATGAGGAAAAAAGGAAGGAAAAACATCATCCGACCATTCCTATGTCTTTCAGTGCTAGTTCAGGTGGGCAGAGGGCAGGGCCAGTGGCTGTGTGTGCCCGCACGTGCCGAGGGGAGGTGGTCCAGCTTTGGGCATGGCTCTCTCCCAGCCGGGCATCCTGAGCCAGTCTGCCACTCACGGGGCACGCTTCAGAAGAGGGCGGTGCCAGCTCGCTCACGTGCACGCCGCTGTGACCGTGTGCACGCGCATACACACACACACACACGCGGAAGGGTCCTGGCTCCCTCCCACAAACAGAGTTAACCCTTTGCGGGCTCTCAGACTTGTATCCAGGATGAACAGGTGGTCTCACAAAACATGGGCATCAATTTCCTCATGACTTATCCCACTGTGTGTACTCTGAGTGTGTGTGTGTACGTGTGTGTGTGTGTGAGGGGAGGGGGGCCAGACAAAGACAGAGAGGAGAGAAAAAAGGGTGCACTTGCATATAGCTCCATGCAGAATGTGAGGTGTGTCTTATTTAGAGTACAGCTGAACTGACAAATCAAAGTGGGAAAGGCAAGGTGTGTCTTCATGTTGGATCCTATTGGATGAATAGCGGAAGCAAGTGTAAATAAACCTTCATGAGACAAAAGCTGCTAAAATTGTTTGAAATACACAAACACTTGACCAAAACCAGGTTAACAATAATTATATTTTCTATTACCAGCTGCCCTGTGGCTGCTGATCTGTGCCTCTCCAACCACCACCACCACCACTCAGATCTGCATTGTAAGCAAGATGGTTGTGGGTGAAGTTTCTTGCCCAATGACAAATCAAAATCGGGCAGAGCTAAGATGGAACCACCAACTTTCTCCCTACTAAGCCACTGTCACATAGCAAAGCATCATGGTCTGTGTAGTTCTTTTCTCTTTTCCTTATGCTGCTGCAACAAAACCAACCTTTGACCAAGGACCTCACCACACCAACCATCACTGACACTGCACAACTTTTCATAATGCTAAGACAACGCCAATATTGTTAATTCCCTATGCTACTATAAAATGCAATACTTCCAGTCCGATAAATCCCACTGAACAGGCCCTCCAGCGCAGAGCAGGCCACACCTTTGCTGCATGTGTCCCAGTGTTTGGTAGCAGCTTACGGAGCAGCTTGTGTAGGGTCTGGCCCGGGTGTGAAATCCACATCAGATGGCGAGGAGAAGCGCCTTCCATCCAGCTTTTCTTCAGCGGCAAACATCTGATTTCCGTGTGGCGCGTGAGTGCGTGTTAGTGAGCACCTGACCCCAAACACAGCTGTCAGAACAAACACCGGGCCGGGCCTTCTCACGCGCTCAGATCCCTACGCCTCGTTATGAAAGGTCCTATATTACGCAAAATTGACTCTTGTGAGCGTTAAGCCATGTTTTAATGCTGTTACCATTTCAGAAAAAAATACATGGAGTTGTGTTTTGTTTCATTCACACATGTTTGAGTCTGTTTACATCTCAAAATGCTCTGTTCCACCTCGTGATGTCATGAAGTGGTAGTTTTCAAGTTAACAGCTATGTTTTACACTGGGCAACAATAGCTCCTCTGATCTGAAAGTTGGCGGTTCTCAACATAAACATCATTTGTAGAGCGGTCCAGCTCCCACAGATGAATACTGTTGTTGTGTCCTTGGGCAAGACACTAAACCCACCTTGCCCCCAGTGTCTGCGTACACTGGTGTATAAATGTGTGTGTGAATGGGTGAGTGGTTCCTTGATGTAAATTGCTTTAAGCGCCTTGAAGGTGGGAAAGCGCTATATAAAAATTTGACCATTGACACCACCTCTGCATTACTTCAAAGTTTTGAAAAATGAACATAAAAATACACTTTCCGAAGAACAAAGCATTTAAATAAATCAAAATAAAACATCTAAAAATAAAATCCATAGACAAAGCTGGTAGTAGCACAGAGGTCTGGCTCGGAGTCAGCGGGTTTTAGTAAAGTTTGATTAAATGTGCTGGAAAAGCTCTCTACGGTAAATAACAAAAGTGTCACCGTGTTGTTAAATGGCCTGTGTATGTAGCGCATAAAATATACATCTGCAGAAGCGGCACTTTTTAACTGTGATGTGTTCATGAGCGGTGGGAAAAAAGACGTTTAAAACAACTTTCAGGATGAGAGAGCTTTAGTGAGGAGGAATGCTGGCAGGGAACTGATAAGACAGACTTAAATGCTGCAATTTTTGCCAATAACTTTGAATAATATTTTTAAGTCATTGATAATATTTAAAGGCGTGTACCTGATTTTTTGTATGTATCTGAGCAAACTGTGTCTTGCCCCAGTACAGATATATTGTATAAGCCGCTCTTGAGGTTAAAATATATCCACTTTGTGCTGTCTGCATTAAATTAGGAAGCGTTTTATTATTCCAGAATCAGGAAGTGCGCGCTTAGCATGCTAGTTCTTGATAACTGCAAACTCCGCTCTGGCCTCTGAAAGTTGTGAAAGCACTTGTAAACTCCGTAATTAGGATGCTGGGAATGCATAAGGTAAAAGAGGAATAACTTTGGACCACTGCAAACCATTTAAAATGAACTAGTTCTGTTTTTCATGTTTCAAAAAATCAGGTACAATGTGAGTATAAGTTGAGTCTGTTCACATTGCCTGAACTGCTAGCGACTTTTTTTCTATCTTTAAAATAATTATGCTATTATCTTAAGCCCGAAGCCCAAATTACCTTAAAATAATTTATAGAGTTTGGAGTCAATTAATTAGTGTACTATTATTTTAATTAAAGAGCTGTCCATATTTGATTTTGTTAGTGCATTAAGTCATTAAGTTTAGCTGCAAAGTGGGCACACCCTTCACATTCTTATCTATTGTCAAGGAAATCTCACATAATTATTTAAAGCGCGCAATTTTTGTCAGTTTAGGTAGTTATGAAATACCATGATAGGAATATTAATTTGCTGCATGCCCACTTGCCTATACAATATATGTTATTAATAGTAAGGGAGGTAGGTGTGTGAGAAATAAATGCACATGTTGAAAGTCCTTGAAATTACCTCCTCATTTTGGATTAATATCATTAGTGTATGATATTATATTTTATTTTCTACACCAAACTGTCAAATTTAAGGACTCAAAATGATTAATTAGTAGCTTCTTGTATTAATTACTTATCTGTTTTGGGGAAAAAAAATTGAATTGCGATTGGATTTGCAACATATATAAGTTGTAAGTAGGATTCTGTTCGGCATCGAGTATCGAGTCTCTTCTTAAGTATCGAAATCGAGTTTGAAATTTTAGTATCGCGACGATGCTGCTTTGACCTACGTGATATATTGACACTATAGCACTGTCGCTCTGCCATCCTTTCCATTGAGCTGGAACTCTGTGGGAAGTGTGAGTTCAGCCGTGGGCCATCGCAGCTCCGTAAGCCACTGTGGAACTGGAGGTACTCTGAGGTTATTACAGCGCAACCAGCAGTGCAGCAGTCGATTCACCTTCCCCGGG
>JACM01078919.1:0-12361 GCA_000787095.1 Periophthalmodon schlosseri | reverse complement strand
TAATAAAGCATGTTTATACTGTAAAACGATGGATATATACGAAGAAGATATGTGATATATTCAGTCTATACATAACAGGGCGTCCTCTCTGTTTTAACCAGTGGTGGAAGCAGTACTTTTTGTTACTTAATTAAAAGTACAGATACCAGGGCAAAAAATACTCAAGTAAAAGCGTCACATAAAAAATCTACTTGAGTAAAATTATTAAAGTACCTAAAAATGTACTTAAGGAAGAAAAAGTAAAAGTATTTAGCACAGATTTTGAGATTTTTATAAAGCTTCAGAATTTTGTTCAACAAAAGCTGTTTTTATTTGTATATTTTTGTTTTGTTCAAATTACGAACATGTTAAAAATAAAATCTCAGCCTTTTCAGTAGGTCTCAGACAATAATAAAAAATAGTTTTACTTTTCAGTCCAGTTCAAAAATACAGTAGAGTAGAAAGTACAGATATTGCTCTCAAATGTAGTAAAGTAAAAGTAAAAAGTATCCACTGTAAAACTGACTTAAGTAAAGTACAGACACCTAAAGTTTGTACTTAAGTGCAGTACTTTAATACTTGTAGTAAAGTACTCGTTACATTCCACCAGTTTTTAACGATATCGGCTGAGAAAATATAGGCTATAAGGTACTGCTCATTTTATTTGTCATTCTTACAAATAAAAAAAAATCTATATAATTTCTGTTAAGTCAAGACTGAAGCTGGACACATGAATTCCAACGTTCAGCCGTCAATCACGCCATTCCTGTGTACGCACTCTCTCTCCCCTCCGTCCTCGTTCTCTCCAAATGCCATTCCCTCTCCGACCTCGAGCGGCTGAGCTCAGGCCACAGAACTGTCGTCTTTTATTCTGATGTGTTTTAAATGTGTCTTTGACTTTTAAGATGAAAAAACTCTGTCACCTTCTGGGACAGACGCTGAAGCTCCGTCTCCATCTATGGATAATGGCCACATAATGATGCTTTTCAAGGCTCTCAAAGCACTTTAGATCAACGAACCACTCACCCATTCACACACACACACACACACTCACTCACCAGCGTACGGCGACACTGGGGCGACGAGGGTTAAGTGTCTTGCTCACGATACAGCAACAGCGTTCGTCTGTGGCGGCTGGAATCGCACCGCCAACCTGTGGGTAAGTGGATTTGCTACAACCCTCCACCTCCCGAGCGGCAAAAACATGTATCAACAGAACATCTCCCTCCTCCTCCAGCGCACATCCGTTCTGTACCCGATATTTTAAGTCGCAGCAGCCTCTTCACCCATTCAAATTGGTCATTATCAAATAGAAAACAGCTATAGGGAAATGTATAAATGGTTGATATGGGGCTCAAAGACGGGAGGGTTGCTTTGTACGGAGATTTGCCAGAGAAAGAGTTCTGGGTGGTTACGTTCACAATAGCAGCAATCACTTGAGCAATGTGGAATGAAAAGCCATCGCGCGGCTCTTTGTGTAACGCTGTGCGGCGTGAGGTGAGCGTACACGGCTTAATGCGCCATACGACCACGTAATAAACACAAGGAGAGTACACAAGGGGAGCACCAACAAATGTACTCCAGTAAAAGTAGAAGTACATAGGAAAAAAAAAGATGAATTTCCTGATCTCTGTTCTAATGTTTCCTCGTCACAAACAGACCTGGAGTTGTGTTTTGTTTCATTCACATGTTTAACACACAAACCCTGCGTATTTAGGCGTTGAGTTCTTCTCTCAAACTGAAAACACTCTGTTCCACTTTGTGATGTCATGCGGTAATACAGGAAGAAGTGCTCCACTGTGTTTTTAAACTCCACACACCTTCACTAGAATCATACGGGTGATTTCCGCTCTGGAATTGCCAATCTCGACTGAACTAAAGGTAAAAGGAGCTGTGAAATCACAAGGTGGGACAGAGCGTTTTGAGCTTTGGAGATGCAGACAGGCTAATAATAAAGTGTTACTCAAACATGTGTGAATGAAACAAAACACAACTCCAGGTTTTTGAGGAGGTAACAGCGTTAGAACACGACTTAAACTCTCACAAGAGTCACTTTTGCGTAATATAGGACCTTTAATATGTGCCGCCTTTGTAATGTGTGACCTGAGCTCTGCAAAGACAGCTGTGTTGCATGCGTTGTAAATTGCCTGCTTGCTACTGTGTGTGTGTTTGTGTGTGTGTGTGTGTGTGTGTGCGTGCGTGTATATGTGTGTGTGTATGGAGTATATCTCGGTGCATTAATTGCCATTCCCAGCGGTCGTCAGCGAGCAGCAGGATCCTCTGGGGGCGCTGCACCTTCATTAGACTGCACTGATCATGTCTCTGCCGCACCAGCGAGGCCCTGCTCCCCTCTTTCATCACTCCTTCTGCTGCCTCCACTCATCCCCCCGTTTCATCCCCCCGTTTCTTCTCTAACGCATAGACGCTGTATGTTTTATGTGAAATAGTGCGAGTGTCGATGCTGCTGTGTCACTGCCGGAGAGTGAAGCTTTGAGACGAGGAGACGGGAACCAAAGGATGACACAGGAGGATTATATCTGGGTCACTGCGAAACTTCTGACTTAAAAAAGCGACTTCAGGGATAAAGAGAAAACACAGCACTGCTTAAAAATGCATTACGCTCCTATTTACATAAAATTACAGCTAAAAATAGTCATGCGTGATGTGGCTGGATTACAGAGCAACTTCTAAGGGGCTCCCCTATCTGCGAGTCACCGTGGATACCTTAATACTTACATTGCTTGGAATGTTACACAGTATGGCATTCAACGTGTCTATTTCAATTTTTTTTTTTTTTTCATTATAGGTTTTTAACCGCTCAAATCTCTCTTGGAAAAAAAATGCCACAGATCTGACCTTGGTTTATTGCTGCCACATCCTTTTCTCCACGGGGACAGAGAAGTTTAATGCCATACTGCGGAACATTCTAATCAAAGCAATAACATCTCCATGGAGACAAACAAGTGGTGTAGCCCGCAGAAGAAAAAAAAAGTTACCTGGGCAAACTCAAAATGACTTGTTTAACTTGGCGACATGGGCAAGTGCAAAAGGCGTTTTTGCTTATGAAAAGAATTACATAATAAACATGAAATTATTTGAGTAATTGGGCTGTGTATTAATGTACAGAAAAGGCCAAAACTGAAAGATGTATCTAATTGTGCTTTAGTCAATGGAAGATATTTGCGAGCGTAAGAGAAAACTGCAGTAGAACGAGCAAAAAAAGTCCAACAAATTTTGCATTTGAATCCAGTAACCTTTCCCACTGTGACCTGCCCGATTCAACTCAATGGAAAGTAAGAATTTAAAAAGAAAAAGTACAAAGTAAAGTCATTTGGAGAAAAGTTTTGTTCTAATTCACTTTTTCATTCAGAGCAAAAAGTTTGAGTCTCTTCGATTTGAGCCACATCAGTGAAATGGCCCGTAAAGATCACATATTAGAGACCTGCACTGCCCACTCTGTCAGTCTGTAATATAACTTCTCTCCCTCCATCTCCTCCTTCCATCTTCCTCCTCTTCTTTTTTTCATTTCACATTCCCATCAGCCATCCCTTCATCATTATCTCCCATAGTTAATACTCCGCCAGTGTGTCTCGCTCCCAAAGTGCGAGTGCTTCTTAACTCCAGGGGGGGCGGTCTCTTTTTTAGCACTCTGCGGACCCCCGTAGACATGTAACGCACCCGGTTCCACACCGACGTCTCCCCCCGTTGGCCTCTCCCCTCCTCCTTCCTCCTCCCTCTCCCCCTCCTCCATTTTTCTGCGGTGGATTTGAGGCGCCAGCTGGAGGAAACGGAGAGAAATGGGACCAATTACAGCATTGGGAACTCAAAGTTGGCTAATTAACTGTAATTCGCTAACAAACTGCTTTTTCACCAAGAATCATCTCTCTCTCTGTCACAAGGCGAGGGCGCACATGTGAATCTGCAGCGGCGCCGTAGCCAAAAAGTCACAAAAAATGGGCAAAACACACACACAGGTACACACAAAAAGATACGAAACGTTCCCACGCGCAGCACATCCGAGCTCAGCTGTATTTACCACTGGGGCGATATGTTGATTGGGTTAGAGAGGCTGATTATTGTGCAGTGACAGTAAAGGAAACAAATGTCTTTCATAGTCAGCCATCTATCTCGGCAAGAGGGCTTCTAGCTACACAGACTGGAGCAACCCAACCCTGCAATCGAGCACAAAGAAGGGAGGAAGAGGAGAGGAAGAATGCGGAAGAGGGGAAATGAGGTACGGCAAAGAGACGACAAGAAACAGTAAAAAGTTAAAGGGCGCCAGATGGAGACGAGCGAATGAAAGATGGAGCGTAGACGTTAAACGGATGGAGAGGGAGATGAGACGCATTCGAACGGAGGATAAGGAGCGTTCATATTGGTTTGAGAAGGCGAAACCGTTTTCCTTCTACACCGGGGTAATGGTGGTTAGAGGCAAGAACAATGGCGTTATCGGGAGCGCAGATGCTATCGAGGCGGAGACACAGGGACACACACTCAGCTCGTTTTATTACATCCGAACACGGGATTACAGAGCAGGCAGCGCTCACAACAATAAGGCTGTCAATGTTGAATTATCAGAACAGGTGTTCAGTGGCAACGTGGCAGCGGCAGAACGGGCACGCTGCCACCGGGCCTTTGGATGAGCTGCGGTGATCAGACCATTGACCAAACATCACGGGGATCGGACTTTGTTGTGGTTGGACTTTGGAAAAACATTACACAGATCAGCACCTGCCATTACTGTAGAATCACTGCTTTGAACCGAAGCTGGCTGTCCGCTCCAAAGAGGCACCGCGGCCCCTGAAAGACCTTTTCGACAAGTTAAAAGTACTCTATGTCTGTATTTAAGTAAAAGTACTAATACTTCAAGACATTATTTCTCCAATATGAGTATACCAGTAGTGTGAAAAATGACATCTAATGAGAGTAATTAATGAGCACAGCAGCACGCCAGCGAGCTCACTGTGCCTCAAAGAGTCACTTTTATCAAAATGGGAAAACATAAAATAAACAACCTATTAAAATTAATTAAAATAAACATTACCCAATTATTTTTATGTGTAGAATACTTCAGTTTGTGGTGTTGTTTTAATGTATATTATGCCTCAAAATTAGCATTAGTGTTAGCATGTTGTCAGTGACATCCACCCGCAGCTCCCTGTCCACCGTCTGATCTTTAAATATTTAGTTATTTGAGCGTGACTCGGAAAAAAACCTCAGAGAGATAAAACTGGACAGGAAGTAGTGACGCTAACAGTGAGGCAAAACACCCAATAGGTATTTTGGTCCAGTAGTCATCCAATTTAAACTATTTGTGTGTAAATGGAAAAATAAATACATTTAAAAGTATAACATAACATAATAAAATACGTTAACATCAAATAAATACCTAGATATATTAAAATAGCACAACTTTTCCAACTTTTTGTTCTGAATTATTTCGTCAATAAAAACTGATCCTGTATTTTTTAGAGGCATCTTTCTGAAATGTTAAACCGTGCACTTCCTCTCGGAGCAGCGCATAGCCTCTCATCGTGTTTGAACAAAGTTACTGTAGCCGGCAGCATTTGGAAGAAGTCTCGTCTGAAAAAACAAAGCCGTAACTCCACTCGGGGCACCTCACAGAAGCAGCAGCGAGTGAGAGAGTGAGACAGTGAGAGAGTGAGGACCCTCCATCACAAAAGAGACGCTCCAAATCCAATTCTCAAGTCCCGGCTTTGGACAAAACCTCGTGCACTTTACAGGGAGTGAAATGGAGATGGATGGAGCCACATGTGGAGTCAAAGGGACCTCGCTGTTTGCACTGTGCTTTCAGACAGTATTCAGATGCATTATTCTTTCCATATACAGGAACTGGCATGTTGATTTCTCAGAGGTTTTACGCCAGATGCCCTAACAGAATCCTCCCTATATGTGTCTAATACGACTGGCATAAGAAGTTGATTGGCTTGTGACCCTTTATGAGTAATTATCTACAATTGAGCTTTGATAATGGTCTGATTTACTTGAAATTGTGAGAAAAACGCATCAGCTACAGAGCGTTTATAAAAGTACCGTATTTACCGGACTATAAGTCGCGCTTTTTTCATAGCTTGGCCAGGGGTGCGACTTATACTCAGATGCGATTTATATGTGAAATTTGTTTTTTTCTTCATTATTATGCATTTTTTGGCTGGTGCGACTTATACTCAGGTGCGACTTATACTCCGGAAAATACGGTAATATTTAAAATGGAAAATAAATCAGTCGTAATATAAATAAGGGACACGTTCGCATATTACTCATCTATAAGTAAATAAATGCCCCAACACGTTCTGGGAAGGACCGTTCTGAAGCAGCAGATGAGTTTCCTCGCTGTGATCCCCCCCCGTCCCTCTCAGCCGCGCGAAAATCCAATGGAAACCCAATCACAATCAGTTAGGCTCCGGACAAGGACGGACACACACACACCAGCGCATTCTATTGCATCAGCGCAAGGGACGCCATGCAGAAAATTGTTTTGGACAGGGTGATGAAGGAGAGAGAGGGAGAAGGGGCCCGTTGTAGTAAGTAAAGTAATAGGGAGGGGGGTTTTAATTTACATACTTAATGCAAAATATCATTCAAAGCGGCAAAGTTAGGCATCTCATTATACCATTTCTTTATTACGAGTGAGGCGCCGAGCAAATATGAATCCAAGTGTAGAATGTCCTAAAATATGCCAAAACACGCAGACATGTAACGCTACCCACTGAGCCCCCCAGCTGCGATCTCCGGGTGGGTAATATAGAGCTCATCTCCAGACTTAATAAATCTTCAGGGATAATCTGGCCTGTCCTTCAAAGATCATAAATCATAGTTCTCCTGCCAACGACGAGAGGTGGGAACAGCTGTGACGAGATGACGAATATATGTGACCATTTTTTTAACAATTAGTGGAACAAGTGCGTTAAGAAATGTTTGTAGTTTTAACAGAAAAATAGTTACGCTAACGTATTCTTTCCAAAACAGATTTCACTTTGGGGTAACCGTTCAGACTGGATGCCCTTCCTAACAGGGGTGTAGCGGAAACTTCTGGGCCCTGGTACAAATGCTCTTGATGTTTTCTGTGATAAATTAACATAGCCGACAAAGAAGGCGCCTGATTTGTCTGTTTTTAATGTTCATATCTTGATTTACGGACACAGTAGTGAAATAAAAACCCCAGGATCATGTAGAGCGGGTTAATACGAACATTTTAAGACCAAAATGACGAGTCTGACAGGAGCAGTTACAGTTTACAGTTTTTCCGGAAACGTGCTCATGCTCACTTCCTGTCTGGAACGCGGCAGGTAGCAGGATAGCTATGTCCATTTATATATACATATTTATTTATATATAGGTCTATGGTTGAAACACGTTAGCATTTAGCATAAAAACCTATGTGAGTATCTGTCCTGATATTTTTGACTGAAAATGTGCAGCCCTAAACATTCTGAATAATTGTTATCATTTTTGGGTTTAACACTCAAAATCTGATGACATGCAAACTTCACCCCTCGAAAAAAGTCTGTAAAATTTGACTTGTTTTCATCTTGTTCATATATTTGTCTAAATCTTCTGAATTTAACAGCGCTTCATTAAAAGTTGCAAACATGTTCAGTTTATGTGGTTGAAAGAATAATCCCGATACTGATGTAGATTAAAGCGCGGAAATATTTTGGGTCCATTACATTTTAGATTTTTAATCATTCAAATTATTTTCAAATAGGCAAAAACATAAACTGATTGGTGAAGGACTCTCCATTGACAACACTTGTGTCTGCTTATAAACTTTATGAATGCAATGCTTAATTAAATCTCTTAATTAGTCGTTATACCTACCATATATTTGGGATATTAAGAAAAACATCTCATTTTTGAACAGCGTTAAAAGTGTCTGCACAGTGTGTTCTATGGCAGCTCTCAGCGCTGTCAGAGTAAAGGATGCACTGAAACACAAGTACTCCCTCCCACTTGTTCGCCCAACTCCCAGAATGCACCGAGCATCTCTCCGTCTAACACTCGGCATTTATTATGAAGAATTATTGCTATAAATTGTTGTGTATTTACACAGCCAGCAGAAAGAGCGGATAGCATTAGCATTCAGGTAAGATTGGTGTTTGCGAAAACCTGATCAGCACAAGTACAATTTTAACTCTCCTCCGAGCTGTGTGAGGAAATAAATGGTCTCATTGTGATTCTTAAACAAAGTCAGGCAGGTGGCACGCAGGGTTTAATAAAGATTTGCATTTGTTTTGGTGACTTTTACGAATGAAGCTAATTATTACAGCCACAAAACAAGCTGCTAATGCACTGAAGCAATTTCTAATATTGTAGCTGATTTTTGTTTGGAAAATAAATGTAATTACAGAACAAACTTGTGTTGAGATACGCAAAGGTGGATAAAGTTGTAAAACATGCCCAAACAGGTTCAAAATTACTTGAGAATAATGTGCGTATTACAAGTATTAAGGATCAAGGAACATATATGTACAAACAGGGAAGTCAACGGGGGGGTTTTAGGGGGCAGAGGGGTCTTAGGGGCCCAGAACTGGACCATCCTCTTATTCATTTATATTAGAGGGGGCCCCATGTGAACTTCTTGCCCCGGGCCACCAAATTTCTGTCAACGGGTCTGGTACAAATGATAATACATTTCCAAATCAGCATGACTTGACAATTTTTTTCCTAGGACTGAAAGAAAAGCAAGATTTGTGTCAAAAATACATCTTGTTTAAGAATAAGACAAATAATATGACAAATATATAAGAACTATTAAATTTAAAAAATCAAAGAAAATTCCTGAAGAGTAAACGAACAAAATGGCAAATACTTTCATTTGGTGAGTGTGGTATTACACATCAGGGGAGTGACAAGGGAGTCTGTTGTCCCGGGCCCCAGGGTTTTAAGGGCCCAGAACTGGAACCTCTGCTTATTCATTTATATTAGACGGGGGCTCATGTGAGCTTTCCTGCCCTGGGCTCCCAAATTTCTGTTTCTGGGCCTGTTACACATATTCTAACCCATTTTTGGATTGAATTAAGGCAATTCTAAAACTCATCCGGCTCATTTCTTAAACAGCCCTTTCTTATCTTAATTCTAGGCACAATTAGATGAGACACTGGTTGCCCGTAGCGACGCCTGGATTTGAGGTCAAACTCAGCGATGTTGTCCCACATGCTGCGGGACTCTCCTGGGGCCCCTAGTGGCCTGGCCTTGTCATAACACATCAGATCTGGGCAGAGTGGGGCATACGGCGCTAACACCTGCAGGAGCACCACTGGTCACGCCTCTAATGTTATGTGTCTTTGAGAAGATACATCTGGAGCTAACCAAAGCATGACTTCAACACAACATCTGCTAATGTTTTTGTGGGTAGGACGACAGATGCCCATGTCAACAGTGATTTCAAACGTGCACTAAACAACACAAGTGAAATTGACACACAGTTAATATACCGCACATCAGAGGGGTGTTTTTAATTCTTGATAAATGAGGTAAACACGTGATTCATGGGTTGATTTAGAATAGGTTTAACTTTGGACACCCTTCACTTATAGGTTTGGGATTATAAATATTTTTCATATCAATACATGAGGTTATTAAACGACAATATACACCAATGCACACACTTTATATTGCCTCTGTACATCATTTTGAGCAGCTGTGATGTTTAAATGTGCTTTATAAAGACAAAATGAGGACGAATATGGGACTGAGGGGTAATTGCAAAACCATTCAAACAGGATTTGACAGGGACGGCACTAGCTCTTCACCCACGACAAAACCAGAACAAATATCTATGAAATATATAATATAATAGAAACAAAATAAATCAGAAGTTGAATAGCAAAAGTTTGTCCCAAGGAAAACGATTTAAAGAACTATAACCTTAACTTAAGTCAAACCTATTCTGGAAAATTGGCTTTTCAGAACTTTTAACCATGTTCTAGTCGTTTCTTCTCATTGAGCCTCTGAAGTTGTATTTGGAGTGATTCATGTTTGAGTAATCTTTAATCTCTTATTTTCAAGACGCCATTTTGTCGATCGACCCCCGTTTTCACCTTCACCGGTACACGCCCACTGTGATGTACACGCCCACTGTGATGTACATGCCCACTGTGACGTTTTATTTTCTTAAGTAGGATTCGGCAGCATCGCGTAGTCTTTTTGGTACAAATGCAAAAAAAATACACTACACTACTCGCTAGCGTGATGTGCAGCTATCCATAGGGGGCGCCGACAGCATGATGACGTTTACAGCGACGTCAGCTCCCATTGGGCACCGCAGCTCCCATTGGGCACGCGGAAGTCAGCGGACTTGTTTCTTTTATTAAGTCGCTTTAGATGAATATTGTGATTTAAAAAGTGTATATTATAACAAAATGATCCACGGGTGTCAGAGATTATAATTATAGAGCAGACACAAGCACAATAGAGACACATATGTAATCCCTCCATCTGACAAATTTGATTGACTGCAATCGGCTACCTTTAGTATTAAAACTTTGTCCAAACTTGGTGTAATTTAGATTCCACCTTATCGCTCTGGATCACAATCTTAAACCGTCTGGATTTACCTCGGCGCTCCGATAGTCATCACTGTTACAGAAGGCCTTGTCAGAAAAAGAGTCGTTTCATAAAGTAATGCTAACACAAGCCGCTGCTGCCCTTCCTCTCCTCCGCTTTCTTCCTGTCTGCCTTCACGCTGCTTTTTGTCCTCTACATGTTCCCTGCGGTTCTTGAAGGCTGAGACGCGCTCCGAGGGGCCCTGATCACTACCCTGTCCACACCACACACACATAAATAGCTTTCCTTTGTGGAGTGGAAGAAAAATTCCCTTGGAAGTGTGTCTGTCAAAATGAAATTGCTGGCTGCATTACCTGCCTTTGAAGGTATTGAAAACTCATTTTTATAATCGCCCCACAGGTTGGCAGAACAAACCTGGTATCTCTGTGTGTGAGGTTTAGACACTGTTTTGACGGCAGGGTCTTTATTACAGTCAGTTCATAATTCTCCCTTTTTAGATTATCTCTTCTGAAATGTGTTTGTGAAATGTAAAACGTTACTGCAAGTTTATGCCTCAACGTAAAGCAGTGCACTATGGAACTTTTCTGGCGGTGATGCTATTGCCTTTCCTGGAATGTTCCACAGTATGTCATTAAACTTTCTAAACTATCCTGCATGGATCCAATTACAAGTATTTTGCGAATGCTGAGGAATACTTTGAAGAACGTACATTCTCACTGTGAGCGCCTCTCAACGGCTCTGACCTGTCACCCATCAATCATCTGCTTGTCTCCGTAGAGATAGATAAGTTAAATGCCATACTTTGCAACATTCCACTACTACTGCATCTACAACATCCACCACTACTACCTGGAGACTACTACTTGGCCCGCTCAACCAGTGACGTTTATGTTGAGAGCGGGACTGGAACCGCCAACCTTCGGATCAGTGGACAAACATAACCAACAGCTCAAACTGCCGCCCCTGCTGTTAGAGTCCATTTTCACTACGCCGCCTTTTCTTTAGCCTCTTCAATATTCTTTATTTGAATTGTCATGGACACAGTGCGTTTGTGAAGCCGCTCGTCAGCTCTCCTCCGGCTCCTCGGATAATCCTTACCTCTTTCTTGTCACTTCTAACTCTAAGCAAAGTCATTTCTTTCGGAGACCCCCCGTCGGGCAAAACTGTCAAAAGCTAGCCAAACAATGAGTCAGTGGCACGCTCAGATGGGCACACACTCCCGCTGGGGAACATCAAGACGCAGGGAATGGACGTAATGGCTTTTTGATAATTATTCATAAAGGTGACTTAGTGCGAGCGGTGCTTAGCGACGTGAGGGACGGAGTTGCTCATAACAACGACAGCAGATGACCGGCATTATGGTCAGACAGACAATTAACACACAGGCAGTGGCTTAGCGTTTCAGAGATGCAGCGGTCAAGCGTGCGAGCCCCCTGGAGTATGAAGTGATTCTGTATAAATGTGTTAATGTATTATTTAGGGTTCATTAGATGAGTCTAGAGCACAGCCTAATATTTCTCTAGACTTGGCACCAGTCTAAGAAATTGACACACAGCTTTTGACCATCAAATTTTTTCCTGAATATTTTACTTCAAAAATAAATATTTTTAGATAAGTAACATATTTCTAAAAAGGCCCAAAACTGTGGAATGTGCTGCCTCGACATTTCAGACTGGCTCTGAATCACTACTCCCAAATCAGCTCATAAAACTCAGATTTTCTCTTGAGCTTTTATTTGAAATGTTGGTGTATATAATCTACAGTGTGTTTTTATGTGTTTTGAATTTGAGGGATTTTTGTCAACCTTTTCCATTGTTGCGTTTTTGTTGTATTATTATTATTATTGTTGTTG
>KN477960.1:16466-36246 GCA_000787095.1 Periophthalmodon schlosseri | reverse complement strand
GACGTCCAGTGGTCTCTTCTGTTAACCCACTCAATTAAACCATCACATCAAACAGTGCACAACGTGGTGATGGATTGCGGTCAAGCGGAGTTGGGTTTGGAGCGAGAGATCGGAGAGAACAGACTTTAGATTTAAAGATGCCGTATGTAACTTTTCGGAAGGTGGCATGTCACCTGCACGATTCAAATGGAAATAGAAAGTTAAAGTAATTCCTTGGAACGTTGTCCACGGAGATAGAGTTTTTTGCCACACTGCGGAAGATTATAGCCAAATGAATTTCCGTGGAAACAAGCAGGAGAAGACCCTCCTCCAGAATAAATAAGAGTCAGGTTGGTGGAGATGCAGAAGTGAGCGTCGACTCTGGCTCCGATTTACTTTCTAATAAAAAACTGTCACCCCTCTCTCTGCGACTGCTACAGTGAGCCTCCGTATTTTGGTCTTAAATGTTCGTATTAACCCGCTCTAGATGATCCTGGTGTTTTTATTTCGCTATTGTGTCTGTAAATCAAGATATGAACATGCTTTTTAGTCTATTTTTGTGATTAAAAAGTAACATATTCTAGCTTTTCTTTTTGAGCCTGTGTGTAGTTTTCAAATACTCAACTCAAATCATTTTCAGCCAAAAAGTTCATGACTCTAAGGTAGATTTGTGAAAGTGTAATATATATATTGCTACACTGTGTTGGAACTGGAGGCACGGATAAACAGGATTCTTTATCAATCTGCTACGGGGAAAGACGTTATGTCACTATTGGCCCAAGTTACGTGAAATAAATCCTACCACAAACGCGCACTGACAGCACACGTGCACACCAGTGGTACATATGGTTTCAGGTTTAAGGCAGACATAATGATTTTAATGTGAGTCCCAAATATGTGAATAGGCATGTCTTTTTTATGCAAACAGATTTTAAAGTGGACGTTTTATGTAAAATAGACTTTTATGAGTTTTTAACCGCGTTACAGCGTTACAGCGTTCCCTCATTAGCATATTCAGAGGTGTATTCCAACAGATTCACGCATGTTTAAGACATAGTTTGAGGCTCTCTTCAGTGCTCAGAAAACGTCTTTCTTCTCCTACCTCCTATCTCTGCTCGGTATTTAGTCGAGAATGAAATTAAAGTTAAAAAATGTGCATTAACTATGACAAAAACACATTATTAAGTTGTTTTAGATCGATAATGTGGTTTACAATGAACAAAATACTGATACGTGTGTGTTAAAGTCGAATACTAAATACCAGAAGTGAGCATGGGCGCACTTCTGGCTCCATCGACTCTGGCTCCAGTTCACTTTCTATTGACAAACTGTGGCCCCTCTCTCTGTAACAGCTGCTGTCAGGCTCGTCATTTTGGTCTTGAAATATTCACATTAAAATACACAATTTGTTATCGTGACAGGCTTATGTGGAACTGCAGATTCTCAAAACTCAGCAAAGTGAGCCTTTTTTCTCCAGCGCAAATGTAAACACGTGGAAAAAATCTCATGAGATTATTTTCCATGTGTGCACAGTCTTGTGGCATGAGATCTGGTCCCATCCTTATCAACCATTCATGGCTTTTACTGTACAACTGAAAAAGTCTGTTCGCCAGTGGAACCCCCCAAAAGAGTCCACCTCTCGTTTCCCTGGGATGACTGCAGTAAATTGTGCACATTTTGGATCTGTGTCCTCCTCTCCTCTGTTCTCCTCCTTTCTCCTCTCCTCTGTTCTCCTGTCCTCTGTTCTCTTCTCCTCTGTTCTCCTCTCTTCTGTCCTGTTTTCCTCCTTTCTCCTCTCCTGTTTTCCTCTTCTCTTTTCTCCTCTCCTCTTGTTATCCTCTCCTCTTCTGTTATCTTCTCCTCTTTTCTCTTCTCCTCTGTCCTCCTTTGTTCTCCTCCTTTCTCCACTCCTCTTTTCTCCTATCCTGTTTTCCCCTCCTCTTTTCTCCTCTCCTCTTCTCATCCCCTCTTTTCTCCTCTCCTCTTGTTTTCCTCCATCTTTTCTCCTCTTCTCCTTTCTCCACTCTTCCCCTCTCCTCTGCTCCCGTTCTCCTCTCCTCCTTTCTCCTCTTTTCTCATCTCCTCTCCTTCTTTCTCCTTTGTTCTCCTCTTGTTTTCCTCTCTTTTTTCTCCTCTCCTCTTTTGTTCTGTTTTCTTCTCCTCTCCTCTTTTCTCCTCTTCTCCTTTCTCCACTCTTCCCCTCTCCTCTGCTCCCGTTCTCCTCTCCTCCTTTCTCCTCTTTTCTCCTCTCCTTCTTTCTCCTCTGTTCTCCTCTCCTCTTGTTTTCCTCTATTTTTTCTCCTCTCCTCTTTTGTTCTGTTTTCTTCTCCTCTCCTCTTTTCTCCTCTTCTCCTTTCTCCACTCTTCCCCTCTCCTCTGCTCCTGTTCTCCTCTCCTTCTTTTCTACTCTTTTCTCCTCTCCTCCTTTCTCCTCTGTTCTACTCTCCTCTTCTCTTGTTTCCCTCTTTTTTCTCCTCTCCTCTTTTCTTCTCTCCTCCTTTCTCCTGTTTTCTTCTCCTCTCCTTTTCTGTTCTCCTCTCCTGTTCTGTTCTCCTCTCCTCTGTTCTCGTCTCCTTCATCACTGGCTTTGATCTGCCATGTGCCATACATTGTATTAATTATGCATGTTGGCTGGTGCAGAGCGCTGCACACCTCCTCATGCTTAAACAGGAGCAGGCTCATTAGACGGGCCTCAGGGACGACTACAGGACAGACATTCTGTGATATTAAGGTAAAGGTCTATAATGGTTAAAGTGGACATAATGCGTCGGCCTTTCACTTTGGACGAATTTATAGCTCCTGCAATTTTCGGCAATTTCTCTTTTAATTTGACATTTTTCATCTTTAGTTGTCCAATTTTATTTTATTACCTTTTGTTGGAGAGTGCACCACTTGCTTGTCTCTGGGCCTGTCACGATAACAAAATTTGAGAGGGAGAGGGGAGTACTGTGTCCGCAAAAGGAGGTAGTTACACTAAGGACACGCTGTACATTTGTACTTCGCGTAGGCTTTTTCTCAGCGAGCACTCAGCCCTGTCACGATAACACATTTTGAAGTTCGATACGTCGCTGAAGTAAATACAGACGATAAACGATAATATTGAAACTAATTTATGCCACTGACACAACAACCCAAGAGCAGATTTAAACCACAAAAACTGCTCTAAATCTATAATATTGTTAAAAATCATGAGCTGTGATAAATAAACAGTAAAATGAAACACTTTAGTTGTTAGTTTGCGTCTGTAATGAGTCATAGAAGTTAATTAATTCAACCTTTTACAGCTTGATCTTATCCTCCAGCCAAAAACTAAAAACAAAAATTTCCCAGTAGTGCAAAGAAAAAGTACACATGATGAATACTGACTCCAAAAATACTGTTCCAGCTTTCATCTACTGAACGTTAAGTCGATATAGTAATTATCGTGACCTACTTGCTTCCATGAAAATATTACTGCTTTTCCCAGAATGTTCCGCAGTATGGTATTAAATATTTCACTCTCCCAGGAGACAAGCAGTTATCTTACCTCAATCACTGTATTTTTGAGCAATGAAAAACTATATAGTTATAATCTATGACACCTGTGGATCATAATGTTAGAGTTTGCACATTTTAAATCGTTCATCTAAAACAACTCAATAAGTGATTTCCGGGTTAGAAAACTGCAGTGCCCAATGGGAGCTGATGTCGCTATAGGCGTCATCATCAACGTCATCAATTTCCATTCCCTAAAACAGCGCCTTTCAAACTCATCAGATCCTCTCAGTCTTTAACGGAGTTTAAGACTAGACTGAAAACCCACCTCTTCTCCCTGGCATTTAATACTGGCTAAACAGGACATCTTGGTGTTTTATTGTTCTTTTCCTATGTATCGTGTGATCTGTATATTTGTTTTGGGTTTTTTTTTTTACTTATGTGAAGGACTGAGAGCAGCTGAAGTTGTTTTAAAATGCGCTATATAAATAAACTTGAATTGAATCCTGTACAGCTCCAGGCTGATCTTTCTGAGTCCAACAACATCTGGTGAGGAGCAGAAAGTGTATAGTTTCTGTTTATACTTGTTAACAAGGTACCAATTGATAGAAACGGTTGCTACACATTCATTTATCCAAAAACTAAAATGTATCTATTTCCACGTATCTATTTCCATGAATGAGAATGTTCCAAAGTTTGGTCTTAGCTTTGTATTTTCCGTGGAATCGTGCCACCTCCAGAAATTTATGTATTGCACCTTTAAGTTTAAAAATATATTCTCTAATTTGATTCAGGAACTAGAATATCCAGCTTTAAAAATGCAGGGGTCGGCTTGTCAACACACTCGTCTCCATGGAGATGCTATTGCTTTGCCGTGTTAAAAGTCAGGTCTGCGGAGAAGCGACTTTGCTCATATTAAGAATGCACGTTTTTCAATTGTTTTATCACTGAAGCGAGTCAGAGGGCACGGTTTAACGCTCACGCGATCACTTTGGCGTAATGTCTTTTCAAATGGGGAATGACAGTTGAAATGTGGCACGTATAAGAACGTGTGGCGTCCCAACATGTGGAGTCTGCGCGGAGTCCGCCGTGCGCAGTGCAACACGGTGACGGATGGAATGTGTGGGTGGTTTGGACAAGACGACAATGAAAAGAGGACATCGGCATGAGATCAGATATCAGGCGCTACGCTACAGGCTGCTACACCTTTTTAGAGAGTATTGCAATACAGCTGTTAGGTACCGCAACGGAGCTCGACAGTGGCCGCCCGCCCCCGGTTCCAGAAGTAAATTTCCCTTTAATTTTTCTTACACACTTTCTGAAAAAAAGTAATATTAAAAGTTCAAAAGGCTAATCAGCTACTTGGTAACTAAGTGGCCGCCCGCCCCCGGTTCCAGAAGTAAATTTCCCTTTAATTTTTCTTACACACTTTCTGAAAAAAAGTAATATTAAAAGTTCAAAAGGCTAATCAGCTACTTGGTAACTAACAGTGGTGGAGCGTAACAAAGTAAAAGTAGTAAAGTACTGTACTTAAGTAGATTTTAAACTGGATACTTTTTACTTTTACTTCACTACATTTGAGAGCAGGTATCTGTACTTTCTACTCCACTACATTTTGAACAGGACAGAAAAGTAAAAGTATTTTTTATTGCTGTTTGAGACCTGCTGAAAAGGCTGAGGGTTGTTTTTTTTTGACACGTTTGTAGTTTGAGCAAACAAAAATATACAAATAAAAACAGCTAGAAAAAAACAAAAATTCAATACACACGCACAAACAAAAATCAACACAAATCTTTATGAAAATCACTACATTTGAAGCCTTATAAGACGTCAAAATCTGCATGAAATACTTTTACTTTTTACTCTTTAAGTATATTTTTAAACAGGTACTTTAATACTTTTACTTAAGTATTTTTTTCATGTGACACTTTTACTTTTACCCGAGTATTTTTTGGCTCTAGTATCTGTACTTTTACTTAAGTAACAAAATTGAGTATGTTTTCCACCACTGGTAACTAATGACCACAATATAATTTTATTTCAAATCTGTTTCTGAAACTTTATAAACTGCAAAGTTAACACTGAATGTTGCGTTTTAAATGTGCTTTTGGACTTAAAGGACTTATAACAACCGCGTTATGGACAGTAGTTAGCACGTAGCTAGTTAGCACGTAGCTAGTTAGCCTCCGCGATGCCTTTGAAATTTTAATATTTTAATTTTCTGAAAAGTCTATGGAAAAAATGAATGTAAAGTTTACTCCCGGAACTGGGGTGGACTTGGAAGTGGGCGGGACTGTGGAGCTCTTTATCGATATTACTGCAATATTTCGTCCTTTTTGATGCGGTCATTTCAGTGATATTAAAACTAAAATGTGCATGCCCCTGTTTACTACTTAAAAATAAATACAAAACAAAGATTAAATGAAGGCTCTTGGGAGCACCCTGCTTTGTTCCATGTTTACGAAATACATTTATGATTTGCATTTTGTTTTATATTGTGTTATGGATTTTCATGTGACGGTTATAAACAGCAGCAGATGTGGCCAGATAAGTGTTGTGGTTTGAAACAACTGTCTTGCGCAACTCTGAATTCATTTTGTTGTGTCAAGATGAAATGGTTTTAATTCTAACGTTTTGAAAATGAAGTCTGCACGTACAAACAACACGATATTCATTTTGAAATAAAGCCACAGTGTGTAACTAGCCAAAAAATAGACTCAAATAAAAGCATGTTTTTTCAGTTGGGTTGTGTTTATTGCACTAAAAACATAGAAAAACACTGTGAGCGGGCTTGCATCTCCACAAACCTGACTCTTATTTGACCTTATTTGTTTCCACGGACATCAGTAGCTCATTTGGTAGAGCGCTCGTCTGATCCGAAGCTCGGCGATTCGAAACCTGCTCTCGACATGAACACCCCTGGTAGAGCGGTCAGATCCGCTGACCCACAGGTTGGCGCTGCAAATCTAGCTCCCGCAGATTAACGCTGTTGTTGTGTCCTTGAGCAAACACTTAACCCTCCCCGCCCCCAAGTGTCTGCGTACACCGGTGCGTGAACGCGCGTGCGAGCGGTTCCTCGGAGAACGTTCCGAAGTACGTTTTTTTTATAACTCGTTTATTTCCGCGGAACCGTGCCGCCTCCGGAGAGTTACATATCGCACCATTGTGTCCCTGAGCAAGACACTTCTGATTCCAACGCGACTGCTCGAGTCGGTGTTACATCATTAAACCCGATAATAGCCCAGGAATCGAAATATCTTGCGCGGGATTTTAAAAAAGGCCGCTGAAAACCTTCGTATCCTTCCTCGCTTATCTTAAACAGCATTTCTACGGGTTCCCATGTCTTTGGTCTTACTTACCGTAATCAGATTCAAAATACTATTAGACAAGCTATCAGGTTTTAGACGCGTGTTTGTTTTATTTTAGTCCACTATTGGCTCGGCGCAGATAGGCTAATCGCTTCAACCGCGCGCATTGGAAACGTGTATCCAGCGAAGCCAAGTTCCCCCGGTTCAACAGATGTGACCAGGTTAAAACAACACCCCGATAAGTGCTTGGAGAGCCCGCACTTAGAAAAAAGTAAGCCTAGTTTTCAGAGTACCTTTCCAGCAGCGTACTTTTACTTCTACTTCTACGTGAGTAACATTTTTATCGAAGTAACAGGACTCTTACTTGAGTTAAACTTTTGGTTCCTCTTCCCACTGTGCGTAACTCTGTAAGTGACAGAAGCTTTATGTTGACAAAATAAATGATTCGAACATATGTTTCTTGCACCGCCCCTTCAGTATTTCTCATTTTTGTGTCTATCCTTTGAAAATACCAGACTGTGTGCATTGTTTAATGTTTTGTTAGTGTAACTGAGCACTACCCACCTCTGTAGCTGGATAAATATTATGGAGAATTCTGTATCTTACTTCGCTGGAGAGCCCACACTTCGGCTGCTGTTGCGCTGGCTTTTGTAGGTGGCGTCGCTGCTTTACGTCGGTGGGAGTAGGCTAGCAACTCTCTCTCCCTCGCGCACAGTTCACATCCAGTAGTTGGAGTTGTTGTACACCGCAGAAGACTCGCGGAGAACACGGCTTTCTCCGGCGGAGCGAGCGAGCGAACGCGCGCGCGGCTACGAAACGTTACCTTTCCGGGGGAGAGACTTGCGGACACTTTTACCCCCGCTTTGACGCGAGTTTATCGGGTTGTCGGCTGGCAAGACGGACGGGAAGACGAGGAGAGAGGAGAGAAGAGAAGAGAAGGGGAGCACCGCGCGTCACCGACCTCTCGCTCAACGCCACAGCCGCGGCAGAAGCGCTTCGGTCCGGTGTGGTGTGCTCCAGCGGTCCGCCTGCGTTACTGGAGAGAGGGGGAAAGGGAACTCCAAAACGCGGTATTTCAGCTGGTATGAGCTAATTCGCCGTCGGGACAGACATGGAAACTAAACCGTTTTTATCTTTGGGTGAGTTTGCTTACTAATTTGTTGTTGTTGTTTTTTTATCTCGCAGGATGTAAAGCTGTTTTTGCTTATCGGAAACATCACTGATTGCGATTTCGGGTGTTGCATTTTGCAAACTCAACCCTGGTGCACGCTGGTTGAGTTGCAGTGTTGCATGTTAAAATCTATAGCGATTTTCTGATGACATCTGCTTGATACGAAGTGGCATCTCCTTCTGTACTGTACGCGCCGCTCCACGACCCTCTCCCTTCCTTCTTACCGCGCAGTTAACAGCGTTTGCAACTGTCATGACAACACGTTTCCAGTTACAAATCGGGGAAATAATTACGCACGTTTTTGCTTACGAACTGGCTCGGATGATGCTACCTGTTCGAATCCTTACGCACGGTGTCGTACGTAAACAGCACGCTTTGGCGCGATTCACGTGCCCATTAACTTTCCTAGTTCTTTTTCGTGGTTAAATGTCTTAGAATTGACTTTGACTTTGCTCAGTAGGTTGTTGTTGAAGTTGGACAGGGCTTAACATTAAGTGAGGGGAGTGCAGAGGTCGCCCTGTCGTAAATTCTCCCCGTCTAGAGTTTGGTAGTTTGAACGCTGCAGACGGGGACCAAGTTTAAACTGCCATAAAAGTGAAAGGCGTTCGAGTGAATTGTCATGCGTATTGGGAACGATTCTTCTCTCAAAGCTCTGTCTTTGTAGAAATAAAGATAACGCACGAATGCAGTAGCCTATTATCATTATATGTTTAGCAGTTTATGAAGTACTCAATTTTGTTATTTAAGGAAAAGTACAAATACAGATGTAAAAAGTTACTCAAAGTCAAAGTATCACATGAAAAAAATCTACTTAAGTAAAAGTATTAAAGTACCTGTTTAAAAATGTACTCAAAGAGTAAAAAGTAAAAATATTTCATGCAGACTTTGAGGTCTTATAAGGCGTCAAATATATTGATTTTGAAAAGGGAAACAATTAAATAGATTTTTTTCCCAAGTTGTTTTTATTTTTTATATTTCTGTTCAAACCACGAACGTGTTAAAAATAAACCCCTCGGCCTTTTCAACAGGTCTCAAACAGTAATAAAAGATACTTTCACTTTTCAGTCCTGTCAAAAATGTATCTCAAACAGTAATAAAAGATACTTTCACTTTTCAGTCCTGTTCAAAAATGTATTGCAGTAGAAAGTACAGATACCTGCTCTCAAATGTAGTGAAGTAAAAGTAAAAAAATATCCTCTTTAAAATCTACTTAAGTAAAGTACAGATACCTAAAAGTTGTATTTAAGTACAGTACTTTACAACTTTTACTTTGTTATATTCCACCGCTGGTCTTTTGGCTTGTGTAACTGCAATCCACTTAACAATTACATTTATTTTAATAGTCAGCCAGTCACGATTCATCTGATGAATCGATGAATCATTTCAGCCCTGTTTACTTAAAGCGAAGTTGAAAAGAACTCTTTAGGCTACACTATTTTGTATTTCCTTAGCTTTCGATTCTAAAAATACAAATCTAACATGTGCATATAGCATTCTGCAAATAGACTTAACATCACGTTAAAAAAACCAATCAGGCGGCACGTTAAATCATATTACTGTATATCACTGTGAGTCTGACTGGCTTGTTCCCATAACACAAGTTGTCAGATCAGCAGAATCTCTCACACATGTTGGAAATGTTCCGCAGCGTGGTGTGGCAAACGGTTACTTGGATACAGCACTAATTGCTTATGAGTAATGCATTTAATTATAATCTCATTCAGTTCTAATTACAGCTTTGGTTATTAATTATTACCAATCATGTTGCAGTGAGTACTAATCAGCGGCGGAATATAACAAAGTTAAAGTAGTAAAGTACTGTACTTAAGGTGGGGTTATTTTTAACGTGTTCTAAATTTGAGTAAACAAAAATATACAAATAAAAATAACTTAAAAAAGACTGATTCAGTTGTTTCTACTGAACAACATTCAGCCAAATCTTCAAAACAAAAATATACAAATAAAAATAACTTAAAAAAGACTGATTCAGTTGTTTCTACTGAACAACATTCAGCACAAATCTTCATCAAAAGCCTTATAAGACCTCAAAATGTGCGCAAAATACTTTTACGTTTTACTCTTTAAGTACATTTTTAAACGGGTACTTTAATACTTTTACGTAAGTAGATTTTTTCATGTGATTCTTTTACTTTTACTTGAGTATTTTTGGCTCCAGTGTCTCTACTTTTACTGAAGTAACACAATTCCCCCACTGCTAGAGACTGAGAAAATTGCAATCATGTATTTCCCATTGTATCATGGAGGAAAGTGTTAAGTTGCAAGGTTACGCTAAAAGGCGAAGCTATTTCACATCTTTATTCAAGCTAATGCTGTATTAAATGTGAACGTGATCATTACTGAAGGACAGAAACACGGGCTGCTGTTCATACCACTTACTTTTTCTTACATGGTAAATGTGTGCTGCATTCAGGGACTGCGTGATGAAGTTGTTCTGATGTTAGTCTCATTGATGTAATTGCACGGGCCTTTTCACTGCTGCTGTCACGATGCTAAAATTTCAAAGTTTATTTCGGTACTAAGGAATAGACTTCATACTCGATACTCAATACCGATTCTGATACCACAATGGTAATAAAAAACTCTTTATTTAGACAGTAGAATGGAATTGTTATGTATTGTTATATGTTATACTTGTTCTGATACAGCTCAAGATTATTCTAAAACTATTCAGGAAACGTTCATTTCTGTCCCGCGAATGTGACTTTTTTGTATCGATACCTGCTCAAATGAATATCTAGTTTCGATACTCGCTTTAGTATCGATTAGTGTCTGATTTTTGATAGTTTTGACAACCCTACTTTCATTCATAACCAATAATAAGAATAGTACTTAGTAAAAAACATTGTAAGGTTATATTTGGTCTCATGGTCAAATTTGTATATATAGCGCCGGTGCACGCAGACACCGGGAACGAGCTGAGTTAAGCGTCTTGCCCGAGGACATGGCGACGGCGTTCATCTGTGGGAGCCGGAATCGCACCGACAACCCGTGGGGCGGCGGATCGAACCGCCCGACCGCCGATGTTTATATCGAGAGCGGGACAAACTCTACCGAGTGAGTGACTGTCGCTCATTCACGCGTGTTTTTTGTGCTACTCGTTTAACTGTTGCGGTACAAACATTTCATTCTGTAAAATTCCAAACTCAAATCTTCTAATTTCCAGTCCAAAGTCGCATGAGCGCACTCGGGGTAAATGATTACTACTAGAACCACACTGTACATGTGTCAGTGTACACAGACACAGCATATATAGTATAGTGGACCCTTGTACCCAGAGCCGAGGGGCAGCATGGGCCTGTCCCGTGGAGAGATAGAGAGAAGGGGGGATAAGAAGGAGGAGGAGGGAAGCGAGGGAAGGGGAGGGGAGTATTGTGTCTGCAAAAGGAGGTAGTTACGCTAAGGACACGCTGTACATTTGTACTTCGCGTGGACTTTTTCTCAGTGAGCACTCAGCCCTGTCACGATAACGCATTTCGAAGTTCGATACGTCGCTGAAGCAAATATAGACGATAAACGATAATATTGAAACTAATTTACGCCACTGACACAAAAACCCGAGAGCAGATTTAAACCACAAAAACAACTCTAAACGTACAATATTGTTAAAAATCATGAGCTGCAATAAATAAACAGCAAAATGAAACACTTTAGTCGTTAGTTTGCGTCTGTAATGAGTCATAGAAGTTAATTATTCAACCTTTTACGGCTTAAATCTTAACATATAGAGGAAAAAGAGAGAAAAAATAACCAAAATACTGAATGAAAAGTCGATACAGTAATTATCGGGACAGGCCTACGTGCACTGATTGCGACTGGGACTCGTCTACCGGTCAGTGGTCAGCTCGGGTCGTTCTAACGGAGAGGTCTGCAGCCAGTCCCCTGTCAGCGAAAGAGTGCGGTTTGGAGCCGAGTTCAGGCGTCGGAGAAAGAGAAAGAAATTTGAGTGTTTGTTGAGTTAAGCAATCCGTGTATTTACGCGTTCCAAATTCCATAAGACAGTAATCACGGTCCTGTATATGGCTGCGTACGTGCATCCTACGTATACCTCAGGTGAACTCTCTGGTGTTAAATGGTCGTGTAGATCCAGCGACGTCCTCACTTTCGTTATCGAGGTTTTACGCTGAAGAATAGAATCGAAAGTGTGTTAAACGAAATGTTAAAATACATACTTAGAAACAAATATGTATTTATTTTTTGGTGTATGTCTCAATAGACCAGTTTATAAAATAAATCATGCAGAATATTCTCTTGATAAATATGTGCTGTTTGAAAGTAGTAGCAGCGGTAGCAGTAGCGGTAATAATAGTAGTTGTAGTAGCAGTAGTAGTAGTAGAGTAGTAGTAGTTGTAGTAGCAGTAGTAGTACTTGTAGTAGCAGCAGTAGTGGCAGTAATAGCAGTAGTAGTAGCAATAGTAGTAGTTGTCGTAGCAGTAGCAGTAGCAGTAGTAGCAGTAGCAGTAGTAGAGTAGTAGTAGTTGTAGTAGCAGTAGTAGTAGGAGTAATAGTAGTATTAGTAGTAGTAGAAGTAGTAGTTGTAGTAGTAGCATTGCTAGCAGTAGTTGTAGTAGTAACAGTAGTAGCAGTAATAGCAGTAGTAGTAGTAGCAGTAGTAGTACTTGTAGTAGCAGCAGTAGTGGCAGTAATAGCAGTAGTAGTAGCAGTAGTAGTAGTTGTAGTAGTAGCATTACTAGCAGTAGTTGTAGTAGCAGCAGTAGTAGCAGTAGCAGTATTAGCAGTAGCAGTAGTAGTAGTTGTAGTAGCAGTAGTAGTAGCTGTAGTAATAGCAGTAGTAACAGTAGTAGTAGTAGTAGTGTAGTAGTAGCAGTAGTAGTAGTAGTAGTAGTAGTAGTAGTAGTAGTAGCAGCAGTAGTAGCAGTATTAGCAGTAGCAGTAGTAGTAGTTGTAGTAGCAGTAGTAGTAGCTGTAGTAATAGCAGTAGTAACAGTAGTAGTAGTAGTAGTAGCTGTAGTAATAGCAGTAGTAACAGTAGTAGTAGTAGTAGTAGCTGTAGTAATAGCAGTAGTAACAGTAGTAGTAGTAGTAGTAGCTGTAGTAATAGCAGTAGTAACAGTAGTAGCAGTAGTAGTAGCTGTAGTAATAGCAGTAGTAACAGTAGTAGTAGTAGTAGTAGCTGTAGTAATAGCAGTAGTAGCAGTAGTAGTAGTAGCAGTAGTAGTAGCAGCAGTAGTAGCAGTAGAGGTACAGAGCAGACTGTTAGTACAGGTGTGCAGTATTGTGTGTCCGTGTTCAGAGTGATTCAGGTTACAGCCGCTGCCACACAGACACTCAGCACTGTACCAGGAGGATCACACAGCAGCAGACACTGTAAACATGTTCAGTTTACAACTTAAAAGAACACTGTGTAACTCCTCAGGTCAAGTCAGCGACCTGTTTGTTTGCATGGAGATGTTACTGCTTTGCCTGGAAAGTTCCACAGTGTTGCATTAAACATAACTATCATGCATTGTAACGTGGCTTGATGGCATCACGCGCTCGTCCCTGTAGGGATTGATAAATCTAATGCCATACTGTGGAACGTTACTATTAAAACGATAACTTCTCCATAGAGACATGTCAGATCTACGGAGAGTGCGGCCACTCCACAGATCTGACCTATAACTTGGCTTGGCTGTGTCACATACCTCCGTACGTCTCCGTAGAGATTGATCATTTTAATGCCGTGCTGTCAAACATTCCAGTGAAAACAATAACTTGCCAGATCTGCGGAGAAGCGAGCCCTCTTTGCACATCTGACCTGTAATTTGACTCGGCGGTGTCACCTGCCACCACCTTCGGGCAAAACGATAACATCTCCGCAGAGACCTGGCAGACCCTCCGCTAGAAAAGTTACATAATCTACCTTTAATACATCCTCATCGTCAGTTTTTCCTTTCCCCAACAAATCCGCCGGTCCTTAAACTACCATCACTATTCAAACTCGCTTTATCAGAGGTTTTATCTTGTGCGATTCTTAATTACTCACTCCCAAGGACACCTGAACGCGCCTTGAGTCCTTGAACGCATCGATTAACCACTCGCTTATTGCAATTATCTGGCACGCCGCATTAGAGGCCGCCTGCTGTTTAAGATGACACCCGTACATTTAGCCGTTATGGATAGCGCGCTGGCATGCGGTGACGCCATACGGTCTAGCCCCGCCCCCTCCCCTGTACGTGACACGAGGCTACAGGCAGTAAGAATGACATTGAACTCAGATTGGCCTTTGGAGGGAGACGGTAATGGGTGGAGAGCGGATTCAACAGTTACGATGGGGTTCCGAGGCGGGCAGACATACGCTGCGCTAAAACTGCACGTACGTGAATGAAGCAGCTACGCTGTTTGTTACGGGGGCTGGAGGTCACTTTTGTAAACGAGCATGAAAATATCATAAAAGGATTTGAACAAAAATTAAGGTCACAAAAATTTTAATTACAATAGGCTCTGTGCACAGTAGCACGCTAGCTAGGTCACTGTGTCTCAAAGCTAACAGTCGCTTTTGTTAAAATCCCAAAACGTAAAATTAACAACCTGTAAAAATAAAAATGTATTAAAATAAAGACTACCCAATTATTTTTGTTTATGTAGAACACTTCAGTTGTGGTTGTTGTTTTAATATTTATTATACCTCAAAATTAGCATTTAGCGTTAGCATTAAGACACAAACATGTCTCTTTCTAAACACAGAAGAGTCCTCCGGTGAAGTATTTATTTTTATTGTGTAGTTTTTAGCGTGACGTCAGTGACATCAACCAGCAGCTCCCTGTCCGCTGTCTTATCTTTAAATATTTATTCATTTTAGCGTGACTCGGCAAAAGCCTCATAGAGATACAAGTGGACAGGAAGTAGTGACGCTAACAGTGAGGTTGGCAGGTGCTATTGTGCACAGAGCCTATTGAAATTAGAATTTTGTTTTATGGTCTGACATTATTTTATATGGTCTCGGTTTATATGTATTCGCAAAGCACTAAAACTGTTTTCACAAAGTGCTTAAAGGTGGACTATGGAACCTTTCTGGTACCGGGTCCATTACCTGCTTGTCTCCGTGGAGATGTTGTTGCTTCGTTTGGAATGTTCTACTGTATGGCAGGAGCAGCCGACAGTAGGTCAGCTGATAGAGTGTTTGTCCTCTGACCCACGGGTTAGCGGTGCGATTCCAGCTCCCACAAATGAATGCTGTTGTTGTGTCTTTGGGCAAGACACTTAAGCCACCTTGCTTCTAGTGTATGAATGTGGGTGTGAATGGGTGAGTGGTTCCTTGGATGTAAAGTGCTTTTAGTGCCTTGAAGGTGGAAAAGTGCTATATAAAAATGTGACAATGACCAGTATTTTTTTTATGCACTTCATTAAAGCTGTTTTATTGGTCAAAATGGGTCGTGTTTCCACAGATTTGACTTGTTATTTGACCTGGTGGAGTCGCTTGCTCATCTCCATGGAGTTTAGCTTAAGTAATGACACCTCCATAAAGATTGGCAGGAGGTGGGCCCGCAGATATATGAACGCTCCTTAGGCGGGTTACTCCAAATCCAATCCCGCTGATGAAAGACAACAGTTTTCACACAATCAGTAACACTTAAGGTAATTGAAGAAGTGTCTTGTCCAATATAAACTAGTAGGGGATTAAAACCGTAAACCGTTACAGGACAAGGCTCCACCTACAACGAGATCCACACATACACATGAGGTCGCTCTTAGAAAGAAGAAACACACGTTAAAGGTACACTGTGTAACCTGCATGATTCCAGTTTGGAGTTAAAACCATATCAATACAATACTGTGGAATATTATATCCAAAGGAACAACATTTCCATGGATGGCCTCTGGATCAAATAAGAGTCAGGACTGTGGAGATGCAAGCCCGCTCGGACTAAGTTTTTCAGTGCAATAAACTAAACAAAAGTCTTGCTTTGGCTAAAAAGTTACATACTGCGAATTTTAAAATGCTGTGTAATGTGTTGCAAATATTTGGGTTCACTTGTGATTTTACATAATTTAAGCCCATTTTGATAAAACGTGTTTGACAGATTCGCTGATTGCAATCGGTGCTTTAATTTGGGGAGGATTTACATCATTTCATTGCAAAAAATGTGATGAAATATTTTATCTCGCGCGCTAGCTATTTCCAGAAGTTTCTCATGCAAGTCTATGAAAAAAGACCAGGCCAACTCAGGGCATCTCCACTGCTACTCTAAATATGTATTTGTATCGCTATGGAATTTCGTAACATTCTCAGTCAATCAAATATAAATGGTTACTTCCTCAATTTGGATGTATATTCGCTCTGCAATTTGGTCATTTTGGTAATGGCTGTGACTCATTGTTCAGCTGGAGAGTGTACGAAAAGAAAACATTTGATACAGCGGTGGGTGACGTACTCAATTGCGTTACTTAAGTAAAAGTACAGATGCAGTAAAAAGTTATTCAAGTAAAAGTAAAAGTATCACATGAAAAATAATCGACTGAAGTAAAAGTATTTAAGTACCTGTTTAAAAATGTACTTTAAGAGTAAAAAGTATTTCACACAAGTGTTGTTAATTTGTTAAACGTAGATTAACTGATTAAAAATGACACATATTTTGGTAAACAGTAACAATACAAATCAATTTCTTAACTTTTCTTAGGAATTTTGTGTATTTATTTTTGTTTGCCCAAAGCCGAAGCTTGAACTCGAAAACTTTAGTCAGGATGTTACTACGAACGTGGTAAAAATAACCCCTCAAAAGCACTGTTTACTTACTTTTACTAGTCCAGTTCAAAAATGTAGTGGAGTAGAAACTACACATATCTGGTGTCAAATGTAGTGAAGTAAAAGTAAAAAGTACCCACTGTAAAATGTACTTAACTAAAGTATAGATACCTAAAAATTCGACTTAAATACAGTACTTTAATACTTTTACCTCGTGACCTTCCACCACTTATTTGCTAGATTTTTCAATGAATAAAGTTTTTAGAGTTTTTAGTGCATTTTTCAACTATAAGGAAGGATTTTCAAGGCTGCAGTTTTTAAAGGGCCATCATTTCCTTCACAAACAACAAAATATACTGTCTTGTACTGTATAAAAGCTACTAACCCTGTAGTTTACATCTCTGTACAAACATGTTCTGAAATGTAATTCTTGTATTAGTTTGTCAGTTCATATATCAGTCTTTTGGCCGTGGCTTCTGGACGGGTTTAAAATGTGAAATTTGAACAGAGCCTGATTATTAAAACATAAAATCGAAAATCTACTCCCTGTCAACATAGTTCAGCCCTAACGGGAAGGTTGACGGTCGAGTCCCGGCATAGTCCCGGCATACGTGCCCAGAGGTTCTTAGAAATAGGCAAGTCACGGTAGCACATTTTGAAGCACGATATATTGCGATAAACGATAATATTGAAACTACTTTATGCCACTGTCACAAAGCAGGATAATCCCAGTAAACACATTTTTAAATAGACAGTATCGTTAAAAGGTCTGAGCTGCAACAAATACGTAGGAGTTACTTATTCAACCCTCCGCTGGTCAAAACTTACAGCATAACATGAAGAAACTGAAGAAACTGTGCACCTCATCGGACAGTAGCTTCTCAGGTAAGAGAAGGACGTCAGGGTCGCTTACGTGTTCACCGGTTAAATAGGGGTCATGGGAAAAAAAAGGTCGGGAACCACTGTCCTAGATCCAGGAAGGCGTTTGAATTCTGAAACTAGCCCCCTGCATTTTTCCCTATAACCTTCATCATCGTTAAGCTTCAGAAATCACGGTTTTATTTCCCGCTCTCGACATGCGGTGGGGCAAGACCCTAAACCCACCTCGCCCCCAGTGTGTGCGTACACTGGTGTATGAATGTGCGCGTGAACGGGCGGGTGGTTCCTTGATATAAAGCGTTTTGAGTGCCTCGAAGGTGGAAAAGCGCGTTGTAAAAATGCACCGTTTTGAAAAATCCTCTGATATACTTTTAATCATGACAGACGTTTTCAAAAGATCCTTAACTTATATATATTTTGTCTGTCAGCAATAGAACTTCAACCCACATTCCTCTGTCTCTTGTAACCGAGGAGCAGAATAGCTGTGTGTGCGTGCGTTGTGTGTGCGCAACCCACATTCCTCTGTCTCTTGTAACCGAGGAGCAGAATAGCTGTGTGTGCGTGCGTGTGTGTGTGCGTGTGTGTGTGTGTGCGGAGCCGGAGACTGTCGAAAGCATTTGGCCCACTTTGTCCTTTTACTGCGTGCTCCTGATGCCCTACCTTTTGAGACACAGCTGTCATCTTTACTGCAGAGCTTTTATAGGCAGACTCAATGGTTTCAACTCATAGCTCTCCCCCCGTCCCACCCCTCCTCTTCTCTCTATCTCTTCTCATCTTTTGTGTCTTCGTTCATGGAGGTTTTCGGTTCAAATAAAATAATACTGATGGAATTTCCCGACATAAAGAGTCATGTTGTAATTTATTTAAAAAAAACCAACAACACACCTAGAGTTGTGTTTTGTTTCATTCACACATGTCTGAGTAATACTTTATTATTAGCCTGGCCCACTTTGTCCTATATAATACATGTTTCGTTTCTCACAACAGTGTTAGAAAAAAGACTGAAACTAGCATGGTCAATTTGCTTTGTAAAGAAGTTATGTTTTCGATGAAGAAACAATGACACAACATGGCTAAAATCTCATTAAGTTCATTTTGTATTTGTCTCCTTTAATAAATATGTTAATATATTAGGGAGTACAATGTAACTTTAGTGGTGGAGGATGAGCCACATGTTTATCTCCATGGAGATGCTTTGTCTGAAATGTTCCACAGTATCACCTTGAACATGACTATCTCCATGAAACAAGTGGCACCACCAGGCCAAGGTTAGATCCGTAAAGAGGTGAGTCCGCTCTTAGCAAGAAGGTATTTTTGAGCAATAAAAACACTTGCTATTGGAAAAAAATGCAAATTGATACACCCGCTTGGGGGTTCTTCATGTATGTCTGTGTCGGAATGTTCAGCAGTTACTATGGCGACCACAAACACTGCCTGAAAAGTTTTAAGATAGTCTCAAAACTGAAGAAAAAACACAAAATGAACTTTAATAACAACATATTGTCAGGGGTCTGTGATCAATACGAGCGTTAATGGTCCTGTTTAGGCGTTTGATTTTCAACAAAAAGGTGAGAGTGACTGTAACTGTTGGCTAATGCTAGCTAGCTTGTGTAATTTTATGTGAGAGTGGCTTGTTTAACAGCACAAATCAGTTGACCTGTTGTAGCTCCAACTAAGTCAGTTCTTTATGCTCAGATTGTGTTAAAACAAAGCTCAGATTAAAGTCTAACTTCACTAACAGCTTCAGACAAAGCAGTGCCTCTAGTAAGCCTCACCCCCAGGTAATGTTGACGAAGCAGGTACCAGACCCTCACCAGAAAAGTTACATAGTGCACATTTAATAGTATGTGACTCCATCCAAACTGAATTATGATCACAGCTCGGCTTGTTTGATTATATTTGCAAACAGCCGTGAAGACCGCGCGCTTTATAACCTTTATTTTTATAGCGTCTTTGATAAGTGGAGAGTGTAATTATGCTTTATGACTAAGTTGTAAGCTAGCTGCTAATGCTATATTTAAGCAGCTTGTTCCTGTGCAAACATCACAAATGCACAGTGAAGGAGTTGAATGAACTGTCCTTCTCAGAATACTTTTGTATAATCAAGTATGACCAGTTTTTTTAAGTATGGTAGTTCAACTTGGAGAGACTAAAGTTAGAGAGAGAGAGATTTGTCGTCTGCATTTGACCCATCATTCAATACATCTGGGATTAACCTGTCAGGAGCTGTGGGTGACCAAAGTACAGCACCAGGGAAACTCCTTG
>KN477960.1:317-11058 GCA_000787095.1 Periophthalmodon schlosseri | reverse complement strand
AAATCTACTTAACTAAAGTACAGCTACCTAAGATTTATACTTATGTACGGTACTTTATTACTTTTACTTTGTTACGTTTCACCACTGAATATGAACGCAATAGGTTGGACTCATAAAGCATCTTAACATATTAAACTGTCTATGGTATAATTCTCATTTATCTGATTGCAGTGCAGATGTTTTGGCCCGTTTCATGGTTAATACGTAATTTCTGCACCTGCACACATGAAACCAAAACTTTTTTTTTCATAATAAACTGCCAGGACTAGCAGTTAGTGTGGTCATTACCATCTCACGCACATCCACACACCAGTGAACACAGACACTGGGGGCAGGAAGGGTTAAGTGTCTTGCCCAAGGACGCAATAGAAATATTCATCTGTGGAAGCTGGAATCGCGCCGCCAACCTGTGGGTCAGTGGATCTGACCTCTCTGCTCATCCAAGCCGCTTCTTCAGTTCTGGTCAGGTCACTGGTGGACGCTGGTGTCCTGGTCTATGTAGCTCCTTCTGCTTTTTTTTAAACTCTTGCCGCAAAACAATCCGTGTAAGCAAAAGACACTTATATTTTGTTTATTGTTAGATCCCTGTTGTGAAGTAAAGTAGAACATATAACAGACATACAGTATCCTGCCTAACTAGCCGTATTAGCATGTATCTGTGCCGCTGGTCTTGATATCTGCGGTTGGATCTGGTGTACGATCAAACGCGCGAGTGTTTGATGTAGCTCCTCGCTCGGAGTTGGAGAACATAACTGCGGACTTCCAGCTGTGCTCTTGTTTGGACTAATGTGTGTTCAGGTGCTCACTGCTGCCCTGGATTATCTCACTGTACTCAGCATGGAAACAGCACAACACTGGTTCAATGGGGTTTATGCAAATTGGCGTCTACGGAGTTTTCAAGGTCCAATGAAAGATGCGGTGTAGTTTGAAGGTTTTGTTTATAGACGTTTATGGTTTGGATTTGCTTGGGAGAAAATTGGGGATTTGTCATGAAGAGTACTCGTTTATGTGGCGGAAAACAAAAATACTTACTGCCAATCTGCGCCTTTGTCCTCTTTGGTATATTCCCAGCAGTCCCCCATCCAAGTACTAAACATGTCCGGCCTTTCTTAGCTTGTGAGGTCAGATAAGATCAGGCATTGATAAGCAGGTATGGCACATTAAGTGGGCTTTTGGCTCCCAGATATTCAATTTAATTTATTCATTCTTTACATTTTGAATCACACAGTCCCAGTAGGCTTCCTTTGATCAAGTTCAGAATAGTAAGACATCTCTACCAGCGTCACTCTATCATCCTACCGCCCCGACGCTATACGGCTCAATGTGTCCGTCACCTTGTCCGATGCCAGCGGGCGGGTGAGGGCGGGTGAGGTCGCGCTCTTCTGGGTACCCCGCTACACAAATCCAGGACGCCGTGTGAGAACGTGAGAGGGGAGTGGGTGGGTGTTTGACTGAGAAGGAGCAGCTGGAGATGAAGAAGGGAATACAGAGCAACTCGTAGCACAGAGAGGATGTCACACTAATTATAATGTGTTCGGGTGTAATTGCTGCATGAACACGGGTGTGGTGTGCGTTGCATTCTGAAATGTGTTCTATACATTTATCAGTCTGGGATGGCTCTCGGTGAAACCAACTGAACTCTTTCACTTCGTCAATTTTATTAGTCATGCTACATATTTGCGGTTTACTAGCAGGCAGGGTAGTGAAAGCTGACGGCGGTTTTCTTTAAAAAAAAACAACAAATCAGCCTTTGTTCTGGATCCACATGTTGTCTTTCTTTTTACACGGATATGTGTTAGTGGCTGGTAGGTCTTTAGCTGTTAAAGAAAAAAAAAAAAAATTTCATTCACTCCTTCATTCATTTTATTTATGTGACGACAGTAGCTCAGTTGGTAGAGCGTTTGACTGCCGATCTGAAGGTTCGAATCCCGCTTTCGACATCATTGGTTGAGCGTTCAGATCCAGGTCGGCGGCGATTCCAGTTCCCGCAGTTGAATGCTGTTGTTGTGTCCTTGGGCAAGACACTTAACCGTCCTCGCCCGCAGCGTCTGCATATACTGGTGTGTGAAAGGGTGAGTGCTTCCTTGATATAAAGTACTTTGAGTGGAAGGTGGAAAAGCGTTATTTAAAAATGTGACCATTTAGTCATTCATTCATTTATTTAGAGTGAATACTTCATGCTGATTGGGTTTGTTTGGGCGGTTTCACCTTTGACTTCCGCCCAAACTGCCCCGTGATTGGTCCACTTCTTCAGTCTAATGGTGTCCCGGGCCCAATCGCAACAGCGGGAGCCTGGCCAGATGGATTCTTGTGAGTTTGTGAAGAATTCAAATTAGCCTCTTCTAAAAGATTAACCGTAAAATCACAATATGAACTACAATGTAAAGATTCACATACACAATAACACAATCAAGCCCCTCCCAATCAAGCGGTGCGTATGAAATGTCATATATAAGCCCACTTCTATAATAAGACCGTGTCAAATACCAAGAAAACGTTCTAATTAACCATACGACCGGGCCCTGGCTTCTATAATGCTGCTTATTAAAGCCATAAATTGTACATGTGTTTGAGCTGCAATATTAAGCGTTATTAATAGTTATAATAAGGTAAGTCAATCACGTCTGAGAACATTATGGTACATTAACAAGTGGGTTCGGAAATTAACACCCATTTGATCACATAATTCCATTACTATTGTCTCCGTGTGGATATTATGGCTTTGTCTGGAAAGTTACACGGTATGGCTCAAATGCATATCTGTTTAGCGTTTACGGATTATTTTGTTTTGCGCAAAAGTACCTCGAAAAACGCGCGTTCCTATTGTGAGCGAGATCGCCTCTCCGCAGATCCGACCTGATCTGTAGGTCTAGCGCCATCATGTGCTTGTCGTCGTGGAGACAGATAAGTTTGATGCTATACTGTGGAACGTTCTCGGCAAAGCGGTAACACTTCTGCAGAGGCGAGCAGGTGGCAGACCCTCAAAAAAGTTACAGATTGAACCTTTAATGCTGAACTATGTAACTTTTCTGGTTTTCTGCTTATCTTCACGGAAATCTTTATTGTTATTATTTTTTATTGCTTCTAATCTCAACATTGGCTCAATTGGTAGAAAGTGTTGCCAATTAACTGACAGGTTGATGGTTCATTCTTTGCTGCTTTGCATGTTGCTGTTGTGTCCTGAGGAATGAATAAATAAAGCAACAAATTCACACACACAAAAAAGAAAAAAATTTTTTAAAATGCTTTTAAAGGTGCTGTACCTAATCCAGAGCAACTGATGGCTGCTGATATTTTTGGGCCGATATGTAGGGCCAATTTTGATTATTTTCCCCAAATTCTGTAATTAAAATTGACTACAAACTGACCCACAACCACAAACCTATACGAGAGCTGTGTATCACATTTAGTGCAGCTGTCTCTTCATATTAAAGTGTTAATATAAAGCCTTGTGTGTATTTTTTAGGCAAAAAAATCGACCAAAACAAAATATTGGCCTGTGCTGGAGATTTAAGGCCGATGGCTGATACCCTAAAAAGTCCAAATATCGGCCCGATATATCAGCCAACTGATATACTGGTATATCTTTACTGATAATCAGGAAGTGCGCGTTAGCATGCTAGTTATTGCTAACTTTACCATAACGGCAAAACTCCACTCAGGCCTTTGAAAGTTGTGAAAAGCTCTTAAGACTAATCAGAATGCATAAGGTAAGTGAGGAATAACTCTGCACCACTGCAAACCACGTAAAATAATCTAGTTTTTAAGATAGTAAAAATGATGTACAGCACCTTTCACATAAAAAAATGACAAATTTCTTTCTCGAAAGTGTGAACTCCAAACCACATGATTTTACTTATAGAGGATTGGCTGTAAACCTTGATTAAAATCCAATTAACGGCACGGCCCTTTTATAAATCCTAAGAAAAAACAACAAATACTATTATTGTTATTGAGAAAGTGGTGATAGCAGTTATGATAAAGACTATTTAATAAACTTCCATTCTCTATATAACTGAAATATGTCTTCAAACTTACTACTTAAGTACACATTGCACACTACATACTTTTATTTACATAGTTTTTCCGTGTTGTAACTGTCACATTCTTCACAAATGTCCATGCACGGCGCGAGAGAGTGAAGCACAGATCGTAGTTCAGATAAGAGTACTTGTTCTGTGTACTTTTGCCTCTCGTGGCTGCTGTGCTGCGGAGTGATTAACTGTTGTGCCCGCGGGCCTAGCATGTTCCTACATCCGTTTGGACACACCCCCCACACACACTAGGGTTGTCAAACGTATCGAAAATCAGACAATAATCGATACTAGAACTCATATCGAAATTATAACTATTATCATTATTATAAAAAAAAGTCTCATTCACCTTTCCTGAATATCTTTAGAATGATCTTGAGCTGTATCAGAACAAGTATAAGACACATAGACTAGTATACGCCCGTGGACCACTATGGAACCTACTGGACGACTGAGGGATTGTACAGAGTAGGAGAGGCCTTCAACTGCACAGGGTAAGAAACTACCAGGGATTATTAGTAATTATAGCTGCAAAGTTTTAGTGTTTGTGCTAAATTACTACAGCACCTGAATGCCTCGTAGCCCCCCATAACCATGATAGCCATCAACATCAGATAAGCATTGACTGACATTGAGTGTGATACTATCATTTGTATTTATTTATTTATTTCCTGAAATTACATAAATGTGATAGAACGTGGTGAAACATCAACACCTAATCTTGAATTTTTTTCTAAACGTTTGACCTATTCTCGATTTATTATGAAATATTTCAGCCGTCATATCTCTATGTATTCGCAATCTCTCTAATTTCAAAACTTCAAAAATGCATCAGTATTAATACTTCAATTACTTGTGTTGCACAGTTAGACAAATATAAGCCTAATCTAAGTTTCTGGCCTATACATTTAACATTACAAAACTAAATGTTTAAAATGGCATAGCTTTGTCACCTACACACGCTTGAAGAATGCTTTCAGTAACTGAACAGCAGCGCGGAGGAGGAGCTCATATCAGGAAACACCAGTAAAGTTCAATATTGACAAATAGTGGCAGAGTAATTTTCTCATACTTAGATCATATAAACTAGCTCACTTTGAAAGAGCCGTCAGCACAGAGGTTGGGCCAGTGCCAGGTACACTGAGCTCTGTTAAATGTTTGCTATGTTATTACTCACGCTACATATTTGTATTGTACTAGCAGGAAGGGTAGCGAAAGCAGACAGCAGTTGGAATTTTCTAAGCTTTGTGCTGAAGTCTCTGTTTTTTATTTATTTAACCAAAAAATTGAATCAAATGAAATGATGCAAACTAAGCAAAAGAAAAATTCAATTCTGTAAACTGGACAAAGGTTTTAGAGTGAAGCCGTTGTGCCGTCTCTCACGCTTATTATGGGCGTGAGACGGCCTTGAACCATTACGCAAAATATGACTTAGGCGCAGTTCACACTTAGTCGAGTTCAATAGCGAAAACAAAACATCTTCACTCTAAAACTTTTGTCCAGTTGACAGAATTGAATTTTTCTTTTGCCATGGATCATACCTGGACGACTGAAGGACTACACAGGCATTCGAACGCTAATGAAGAATTTTTTTATTTTTTCATGAAAGTGGGTGATATTTTGTACACTAATAAGTAAAAGTAAGGAACAGTAATGTACAGTAGTCGTATTGGCGTATTCATTTGCTCAGCCGCTCAATGGTGAAAATTGTCACAATGCAAATCTGAAACACACATTGGTTAAATAAATGCAACGAATGGAGGCAGTGGTGGATTTATGGCGACGGGACTGTGGAGCGTAGCAGAGGGTAGGCTGAGGTGGCTGGTGGTTCTGCCGCTGCGGTAGAGGATGGGGCGGGCTACATCTCCAAAGCTCAAAATGCTCTGTTCCACCTCGTGATGTCATGTAGCGGAGTTTCTCCAAAGCTCAAAATGCTCTGTTCCACCTCGTGATGTCATGTAGCGGTAGTTTTCAAGTTAACAGCTACCTTTTACCTTTAGTTCAGTAGAGATTGGCAGTTCCAGAGCTGAAATCATCCAAATGATTCTAGTGAAGGTGTGTGGAGTTTAAAAACACGGTGGAGCACTTCCTGTATTACCACATGACATCATAAGGTGGAACAGAGTGTTTGCTGTTTGAGAGAAGAACTCTAAATATGCAGGATTTGTGTGTTAAACATGTGTGAACGAAACAAAACACAACTCCAGGTATGTTTTTGATGAGGAAACAACATTATGACATAGATCAGAAAATAGCCTAATATGGACCCTTTAAGTAAATATCGTCTTCTGGATTGAATTTACGCTTTGTTTTATTTATTTATTTATTTATTTTTAACCTGTAACTGTCACATTATATTCACAAATGTCCATGTGTGAATCTTGGAATGGTCAGTTTAATTATATTTACTTACTTATTGCACACTCTCATGTACAAAACGCGATTTTTTCCCACCAAATCCCCGCTGATTTATTTTCTCTCTCTCTCTTTTTTTTTTTTTTTTTTACTATGACAGACCATGCATACGTTTTTTGATCTCACTTCCAATCCATCAATCAACGTGCGCTCTACCTCCCGTGATAGAACACTCCTTTGCCTGTAGAGTGAATGAATCAAAACTCACATTACTGGCCCCAGAGGTCTTCCATACACACACACACACGCAACTCCCCTCGGGTCATAAAAGCCTATCAAGCATATTAACTGGTGATTAGACTGAAAGCATTTTTATACGGCCTACAAAATAAACGTAACCTGCTTATGTGGCTGGGATAGCCGCGCGTCCTGGCACCGAGGCAAAACATATTAAACGCTCTGTAAAAAGAAATAGATTCGGTGTGTGTAATCTTGTCACTGGAATCCCGATGATTAATTCCAACGCTGTAGCTTGTCTAAATATACGTTGTGGGTGTTACGGTGGAGAGGAGGCGGGAGGAATCGCTGGCTGAGAAACGGATGCGGATTTTTATTCAAGTTAAATTGAATGTTTTGAGTTAATTGAAACAGATCTTCATGAATTGGTACAGAAATTACTGTTACAACTAGGGCTAATTTTTTTGCAGTACGATAAGATGTGAGCTGTAGAGAGGTGAATAAGTCCCGTTTATGGCTAATTATGGGTTCATTCTGCTATTTATTTGTTGCAGCTCATGTCTTTTAATGAAACTGTCTATTTAAAAAATGGTTTACTGGGATTATCTTGCATTATTTAAATCTTACGTAGTGGCATAGAGTAGTTTCAATACTATCATTTAGTACTGTCGCAATATTCAAAATTAGTTATAGTGACAGGTCTATTTACAACTATTTTGATTTGACTCCACTACCATGACTACGACTTCTACCAAAGCTATATTAACTTCTACTACTATTATCACTACTGATTAGAGTTGTCTGCAAAAACTTGTATCAAAACTAGATACTCATTTGAGTAAGTATTGATACTCAAAAAGGTTAGCTACTGTATGTCCATTTAAATATATAGTCTATGGTGTCAACCCTGAACTAAACACAAAATATGAGATCATTACAGTACTATTGCTACTGCTAACTCTAAACTCTTACTGTTTGCAGAACCTCTTCCTACAATTAAAATGAGTAGGCCTATGGTCATCGTATATAAATGCATAAACATAAACTCTCTATATAATATCCCAGAGTACGTGTTATTAGTTATATACTCCTAAAGGATTCCCAATATCTTTAAATGCATGCAGTCCCTTTTTTAGTAGTAGTTATTACAATGACTTTCCTTGCTTACTAATACCACTACCAATACTCCTACTGCGGCATATACAATAGTCTTGTTTGTTTATCTACCATCATTTTTCTTTTAAACTAACCCAAAGTAGCCTACATTGGCCTAGAAGCCTACAAACTCCCCAAAAGTTTCCTGAAACACTTAAAAGCACGCCGCCACAGTACAATACAGTACATATACACATACACATACGCATAGGCAGGCATCCACTCGTCGCAGCCCTGTCATCATCAGAGCTGGAACATACCAAAGCGCTGACTCCACTCCCAACACAAACGGCTCCGACAAGTCCGAGAGTCACGCTTTGGGACGTCTGCTCGTGTTTCGGTTGCCCACGGTAACAGGAGACGAGCGCGGATTACCCATTTCGGATCGGAGCGTTTAAGCGGGAAAGAGCGCAGCGGGATTGGGTTATTCCGAATTTGCAGCTGGATGGGTTTAAGGCGTGTTGGGTCAGTGCTTGGGAATACAGGATACGTGACGCTATTGTATGGGGATCAGTGGGCAAGCACGGTAGTAAAATGTATGTATTGTTTTTGCGATAGATTTGGGAAAAACATAAGAAAATAACAAAAAAATGAAGAATTTGTGCATTTGAGTTCAGTTCGTTTTGCCCCAGTAGAAATATACTGTATATATGTAGCTATTGAGGTCAAAGTATGTCCGCTGTGTGCTGCGTCTAATTATAAAGTGTTTCATTGTCCAGTAATCGGAACTTAGCATGCTAGTTGTTGTTAGCTTTCCCGTGGCGGCAAAAAAAATGTAAACAAAATGTCCAATGGAGGCTACGATAAAATATAAAACTTTATGTGTACTGCAAAATTCTAAATACATTTTGCTCACTTTTGTTTGAAATGTTGAAAAAGTGTTGCAGCAGTGGAGGACATAAACACTTAAGGATGCAAAATATAAAACAAATTATGAATTTGTGAATAAATTAAAAAACAAAACAAAACTCTAAACTTACCAATTATGCTTTGATTCTCCTTTAAGTCTTATATTACGTTATAGCGCTTTTCCACCTTCAAGCGTTTTTCAGAGCGTTTTTACATCACCGCACATTCACACACAAGTGTACACAGACAGTGGGGGCGAGGTGGGGTTAAGTGTCTTGCCCAAGGACACAGCGACAGCATTCATCTGTGGGAGCTGGAATCGCACTGCCATCGCGTGGGTCAATGGATGGAATGGAAAGCCTAAAATCTTGTACGTGCAATGATGAAAACCGTTATTGTTCTGTCTTTTATGCCCCCAGAATCAACCACCGTGACGCATCATGTTTCGCTATAAATAACACACTTTACAAAATGATGCTATAGCTGAAGGCCCATATATCTAAGTGCTAACATCGCCAGGCCTTGAGCTGTCCTTGAACCCGACTTTGAACCTGTTCTGTACCACTAAATGCAGGCTTTAAATGTGAAACTGAAGTAATGCATAGCCTGAGTTCAAAAGGGAAGCTTATAACAAAGTAAATTGACATAATAATCATGTGTGTGTTAAATGTATTAGACTTAGGGGGGAGATGTGTTGGTGCACTTACAAGCCCTAACTTGCACATGCTGCCTTTGTGATCCCTGGGTACAGTTTCAGGAATTCCCCTTTATTATGCTAAGCTAACTGCTATTGGGTAACGGTAATACTCTTGATGTTTTGTAACTACATCGTTAAAGGCCCTGTAGCTGATTTTTACTGTCTTAAAAACGCGGAAAACCCAAAGTGCTTCATTTTAAACGGTTTGCAGCGGTCCAAAGTTATTCCTTATGCTCACCTTATGCGTTCAGACCGTGCTAATTATTTAAGTTTAATAGCGGTTTTCACAACTTCCGTAGACCGGAGCGGAGTTTTCACATCACGGTAAAGCTAACAGCAGCTAGCGTGCTAACAATGCGCTCCCTGATTAGCGGACAGTAAAATGCTTCATAATTAGAGGCTTATTTTTACCTCAAGAGCTGCTGATACAATATATCTGACACATTTTGCTCAAATACATGTGAATTCTGTTTGGGTTGCGTCTTAATACAGGTCGTTACAACGTGGTGATAGTGATAGTAAAGCATACGAAGTGTACTGTTTTATCTAATATTGTTGTCATGATACTAAAATGATACTTAAAACCGATACCAAGATGATAATTAAAAAAGCCCATTCTTTCTTTAGACAATAGAATGTGATTTTCAACATTAAATCGTAGTACTTTCTTTTATATTACCATGTGGCCTTATATCCGTGTAATCCCTCAGGTATGTTCCATAGTGGTTTATGGGCGTATAATGTGGTTTTATACCTGTTCTGATACAGCTCAAGATCATTCTAAAGCTATTCAAAGGTTCATTTCTGTCCTGTGAGTGTGACTTTTTAGTATCGATACCTCTTCAAATGAGTCTGTAGTTTCAATGCTAGTTTTAGTATCGATATCTGATTTTTTATACTTTTGACAACCCTCTACAGCCCTATACAAAAGCGTCCAAAAGCCTATTAAGCTAAATATACCTTAATATGCTAACTTCCACAACTGCATGATCTGTGGAGTGTGTTAGCGCATGACTAGCTTAGCGCTGTCTGCGAGTGAGGGTGAAGGTCGGGGGTCATGGCGGGGTCAGGCTCTGTAGGAGAGCGGCAGACATGACAGTCAAGAGCGTGCAGGGGAAGAAGGGATGAGCGAGAGGAGGGAGGAGAGGCTGGCAAAAGGACAGGGACACGCTTTGGAATGAGATTTGCTTCAGTTGGTGTCTTTGTCCAAGGATTTAGCGGCTATTGTAGCGAGGCTAGAGAGAGGCAAAATGTACAGCGGACATGTTTTTGAAATATGAATGAGTTTATTGTTCATAAAGTGGAAGTTTTGCAAAAGTGCTGTTCTTTTGAATGACATCCAGGTAAAACCCAATTATGGAAACTGAGTTTATTTAAGAAGTGTAATTCAATTTACTAGAACTTTATGAAATTA
>KN477959.1:0-13103 GCA_000787095.1 Periophthalmodon schlosseri | reverse complement strand
GTAAGAAGCATTTCAAGGTCCTGGAGTGGCCTAGCCAGTCTCCAGATCTCAACCCCATAGAAAATCTTTGGAGGGAGTTGAAAGTCTGATTTTTTTTTCTCATTTTGTCTCTCATAGTTGAAGTGTACCTATGATGAAAATTACAGGCCTCATCTTTTTAAGTGGGACAACTTGCACAATTGGTGGCTGACTGAATACTTTTTTGACCCACTGTATGTTTTTTTGGGGGGGTTTTCTTCTTTTTTTTTTAGAAATTGTATGCTATGCGGCAAACAGCTTGTCTGAAATGTTTTATTTAATTAATTTTATTTTTTTAGCTATAAAAAACGCACACAATGTTAAAACTTGACAAACTAAATACCTGTTGCCAGACACCTACCATGCCATAAACTCTGTAAAATACTATAGCAACAAGCACATGAAGTTTTACATTTTACTGTAGCATTAAAAATTAATTTGTATCAGCAAACACATCAATCTCAGGACATGATTTTGTACTTCATAATTTTTATAATGTTTTTTTTTTTTTTTAATCAATTGTATTCTATCAGCTAATAAAAACAGTAAACATGTTTTACAGTATGGAAAGGTTATTTACAAAGAGGCTATTTTTGTAAGAAAATATCACAATAAACCTTTTTGTGATTTAAATACTAGCCTATATGACTGGAAGCTTTATTGTTTTTTATTTTACAATAAATATGTTCCATTGTCACATATAAGAAGACACACAACGAATACAGTCAAAAGAGCTAGTGAGATATTACAGATAGATTTTGTACAGCCACATCAATGTTGTAAGTACTAAAATGTGTTAAAATTGTAACAGCCTAAATGTAAGCTATTTTTTGTATGTAAAACAATCTGTTGTGACTTGTGTCATAATGACTGAAATGGCTTTGAATTCTTTAAGAAGAGGAGAAAGTATTAAACACTATACGTCACTTTGTAACACCGTCAAGCATCTCTGGAGCCACAGTTTGCTGGAGTAAAAGTCTTGGGTGAGTTTGGGAAGGTCAGGCCCAGAATGACAGGCAGCACCCTCTGTTTTGGATGTCTTACTCTGATCTTCCTCCATCCAATGCACTAATGCCTGTTGAGTGGAGATTGAAAGAATTACATTGTGCCTGGAATAAAACAAAATAACTGTCAAATCTTAATAGTATGTACTGTTACTATAATGCTAAATATCATATGACTGGAATGTAAAGAAAAGATTGTCCCTAAACTGGTTAAAATTAAAATGTGTAAAAGCTCAAAAGCAACTAATTAGTGAATATGTTTTTTCTTGTTCTAGCTCTTCAGGTTAAATATAAATCATTTGTTGAGAACACCCCAGCTGTGAACTCCAGACTTGTGAGGTCACATAACATTCTTGAGGCAATTTTAGAAGTTGCTCGAATGTGTTAGGAGCATTGCTTAACTTAAAAACAAGCTATGGTTTGGTATAGTACTCCCTACAGTGATGGTTTTCAAGAAAGATATCCAGTATGTTATGGAATTGTGTCACGCATTTAATTTAATTTACCTTGTATCTGTCAGCAATCTTGAAACCAATGGCGACCTGTAACTTTCGGAGACAAATGGGGCAAAAATCCAGAGGCCTGCGGTCAGACTCTTCTAGGTGATTGGATCCCTGCATGACACAGCTCAGCCACTGGCAATGTCTTATTCCAAACATATGACCGATCTCATGCGTCATTGTCTGGAAGAAAGAATGGAAATGTTAAAGAAAAACAAACTTTTGCATTAGGGAGAGTGAACTCGGTGTCACCTTGCTTGATCGCAAGAGCAAAGTGCTGCTGATGGTAGGAGTGTAATACCCATCAAACACTGAGTAGTCGTCCTTTAACTTCTGCTGTTTCTTTAGCCTCCCTTCATAACTTCTGCTGTAGAAGTTGTCATCATATCTAGCAAAACTGAAAACGCCCATTCCTGTATAGTGTACACACAGTAAGTGATAAGTATATTGTACAGCATGACCTTGGCCTAAGTGCCCTCTAGTGGTGATAGTCTCCAATCGAACTAAAAATGTACAATTGTTTTCAATAGCTCACACAAACAGTTTATTGTATAATGTATAGGGCACTATCTGTGAGTTATTAACAAATTTAGGCTATTAACGTGATTGGTCAAAGGATTAAAATGAACATTTTATGTTATATAGGTACATATAAGGTGTAGTTTTATAATTGTATGAGTTGCTAAATTTGCCTTTCATAAACTAAAAACAATACCATCACAATTTAATGCTAGTAATATTTCACTTTTACGAAACTAAAAGCAATGTAATTCAATACATTAATAATAATTTTAAAAAGATGCACTTGATATTCAAACACTCACCACTACTGAGGGATGCCTGTCCAAAAACAAAATTCCATGAATCTTTGGGATATAAATCAATCATTGTGATCCCAATAATGCAGAAAGCATCTTTAGGTTTTCGATTTCTGAGAAATCTGAGAAGATCACCTAAAAAAAAAAAAAAAAAAAAAAGAAAGAAAATTGAAGAACACCGTTAATAAAAACATATTTCAATAATTGACACAGACATGGCTTCTTCAAAAGGATAAACAAACAAAACTGTTACTTACCGGTAAGAATCTGGAGATTGTGAGAACTGCTGTTTATCCTAAATGAACATCTAGTTTCAGCCACAGTAACTGTTGGTAACAACTTGACAGTGACCCCATGAAAAAACACTTGGCAGTATTCTCTCAGCCACTCCACATACTGATCTGTTTGGGGCCTAGCTTCACCGAATGATCCTAAGAATAATATAAAAGGCTCATATTACAGGCATAAATCTGGACAGATATCTATTATATTGTGTAATAGACAGTGAAGTGTCTGCTCACCAATAGTTTGAATGTAAATAGTGTTGTGACTTGCAGTGGGGGTTTTGCGGGACAGGTCTCTGTAAAAGCTTTCAAAGTCTTGTGACTGTTCAGGGTGAGCAGGGATCCAGTCTGACTCTGAATGCACAGTGATATTCTGGAAAAGGGAACCTGGCTGCCCTGCGTTATAGCCCTCCTCCAGAAAACGTCTTTCTTGTTCTGTGTACTTGTTATAAAGTTTAGTTAGTTCTGTACTGTTGGATATTAAAGCTCTCTGCAGTGCTTCTTTGGAGTGCTGGATAACTTTCATCTGCAAAGATGAAGAGAATTTGTTTTAGAAATTAGACAACTAAAATGACATTAAGATCAGATCAGCAATGAACATTTGGAGCCAATAATAACCCAGGGGAAAATAAACACATCCCCTCAAAGTTAAATATAGGCATAATTACAATACAAAGAAAGATTTGAGCCCATAGTCTCCTAGTGCACTAAGCATTCTGACACTAGAGAAGAGTGAATATATATAATGTGTAATAATCAGAGGCATTGATATTTACCTTAATGTAGCAGCATTAAAAGCATTACGACCAGACAATCATGATACCGGAAGTCTTTTTTTTTTCTTGTGACGTCGCGTAAACAGATAGGCGGGACATAGGCGGGGCTTAAAGCTTGAGAAAAGCAAGGCTTGCACTTTTGAAGGATTGATTATCGTGTAATTCCCTCTTAAATACGTTCATATTTATTGTTTGTCCTGTTTTTGGAAAATTTACTATGACTACAGTCTCGAAGGAGTAACGGATCGGTTAAAGGAGAGTGTACAACGGGATACGAAAGCGGAAGAACTTTCTTGTAGCATTGGGACTGAAGTTAGCTTCTGTTGAGTAAGCTGTAAGCTCGAGAAATAGCCGATACATCAGTACCCAATACTCGCCAGCTTGCCAGCCTGTTATTTTTGGTGTCATATTTGGAGAATTTGAAAATTTGCTATAATTTGCTATAATTCGAATATAGGATAGCTTGCTAGCAGACGTGCTGTCAGAGAGCCAGTGCTATGCAGAGGAGGTAGTGCTGCTGGACCTGACACTCCATACTCTGCTCACCACAAGCTTCTCTCTGCACTCTGGTCTCTGGTGGGTGAAGGGGACAGTGAATTCCAGTAATAACATGAAGCTGACTTGGTAAAACTGTACTTAAGTCAGGTCGGGAGCTATACAAGCTTTTTGCTCTTTTCGCCTCACCACTCAGAAGACAGTCATGCTGACTGATAGTAGGTAAGGTTACCTTCTATATGTCGGCAATAACGTATTTTCTGTGCATAATGTACTTCTGTCTAAGGGTGTGTATGTTTCACTGCCACGTTTCTTCCTAACCTCCTATGTTGTGATTACTATTTTTGGTCTTCACATGTTATGTTATTTTTTCCATCTCGTTCTGCCACACGCGCCCCAAATGAGTGTGTAGAAGATGTGTTACAGAACACATTTTTGTTTTCTGACAGGAAGCGACACCGCAGCAGTGACAGTGAGGAGGACCAACAGCTGAGTCCTCAAGCCAAACGGCCTAACAGTGGTCCCTGCCTCCTCGTCTCTGATTTGGATTCAGAGGTAAGGACTCCAGTGTCATAGTTCATACTGATCAGTTCGATCTGTAGTAAATGCTTTGTAACACTACGTGTTAGCTTCATACTAAGCAGTAGCATCTGTCTTTTTATTGATGTATTTTTTCTGTTTTTAGTCTTCCAGCAATGATAGCAGTAATGGGCTCTGCAATCCTGAAGGAACATTACTGATCAGAACAAGCCCATGCTCATACACCCAGAGCCACTGCATCTCACAGTGCTCTCCCAGCCCAAAGCCTGAAGACTCTGCCAGCACTTTGCAGCATGGTTTCCATGGCGACAGCAGCAGTGTCTCCTACGACTTCATCAACAGAGTGTTGCGGGAGGCACACTTCAGCAGTCTGCAGACCAGGGGACGTCCAGGCTCCACATGACGTTACATCTGACCTATCTACTGATGGCCTGTCTCTCTCACGTCAGAGCCAAGTGTTCTGGCTCGGAGGTCCCTCATGGAAATGTCATGTGAACAAGTCAGGAGAAAAAGTGTGACATGTACCATTTGTTGAGACCATAAGCACATCAACAATACTGTGACCCTGCCACTGTGGTATATGTGCAGTATTGATGGGTATGTTGTGTGTAAGTGTGCGTGCATGCACCCAGTGCACTTTATTAAGAGGAGTCCTTCTCTTTACATGCGTGTGTCAATGCGTGGACATCTTCATTGGTGCTAATCACAACATAAATGTGACCATTAAGTGCTTGAGTATCTAAATAAAGCTAAGCACTTTCACCAGAATCTCCTGTTGTTGTTTTTTTACACTTTAGTTTGCGGTCAGTATGTTTTACCAGTTTTGTTGGCTAGTGGAATTACACTGACTGAGAAAGCCTTGCTTTAACAGTTTTGAGCATGCACCTCATGTAACTAAGTGATTTAAAAACCAGAGTCCATTCTTGGATTAGCCTTTGGATACATTAGACTCAAGCACTGAACAACCTGCTGCTGCTTGTGCTCAAAAAATACAATTTCTGTGACTACTCATTTATTTTAAGACATGTGCTTGGGTCTAAAATGTGACAGAGTGCAGTGTTTTTGTTGTTACATGTTTAGTTTTAATATGAAATAAATAATTTTGAGGATATTTATTTTTTCTTGTAATTGAATAGAACATGAAATATCCTGTAAATTTTATGATTTTTTTTCTTCTTAGTATAGCCATGCACTTAAAAGTCACACTGTTGGGGTTAAGTTCTTGTTTTGAAACTTTCAAAGGTTCCATACAAAACAGAGTTGGAATAAATAATGGTCAATTACAACTAATTTACAAATAACATTCTTAAAAATATATTAAACATTAATGTGCAAATCAAACAGAGAGACATCCTTTGTGATTCTGGGGATTCCAGAGGCAAGCCATCTTAATGTCCTGAGTTTTAGAAGCTAATTTCAATGAACAACATATACTTCTAAAAAACAAAGCTTTGAATATTAGCGCCTCAAAGCTAAAAGGAAGGATAATCATATTTCTCATGTCGTGTCTGAAATGCTGAACTAGCAAACATCATTGGTCTTTTTTTTTTTTTTTTTTAAATGAGCCATTGTCAAGAGTTGAGAAATGAAAATGCAGACACTGCTTGAGTGTTATCAAAAGAAACTGAAGTACAATGAAAATGTGTGTCCACAGCTGTTACATTAGCCGAGTGTGTGTCTCTTAGGTTGTCTCCGTCCGTATTTTCCTCTTGAGACACATTTAAGATGTCCCCAATGGCTTTCTCCTCTGTCTGAAATGGCGCGTTCTCACTCACAGGCCTGGACGTGGTCACCAGCTCCATCCCCCTAAACAATGACAGCCTGCTGGAGTCTGACCTGTGGAGCTCCCAGGGCAAAGGGCTGCTATTGGTTTGAACAATTTCATTTCCAGCTCTAACTTCAGCTTCAGCTGTCTCACTACACTCCTCCGGTCCTTCATGGAGGGAGTGGGGGACATACTCTGGCAAAACCTGTTGCACATGGACAGGATGCTTTGGTTCTAAAGGGTCAGTACATGCAGATGTGAAATCATCCGATGTATGATGGTTACTTCTTGGATTTGGTTGCTTATGCAAAGGCTGAGGTCCACGAGTCAGAGCTTCAAACTGCCGTAAGAGCTGTACAAAAGTATAGAAACAGACATTTGTTATTGTAAAATCCATTTTATATGTTTCTGCTTTGAGGAATGTGAGAGTCTAATGAAGAACAGGAAGAAGAACAAATGCTCCACATATTGCTTTACCTTGGTGGCTTTGTTGGCCACAGGACCTGAAGCCCCCTCACTCAGCATATAAAGCCTGCTCTGTGTAGCCACAAATATTTGTTCCAGCGAAAGGAGGTCAGAGGTCATGAGGCACGCTAAAGCACACATTGTCCGCTACAATATAAGAAACAAACTGTTAAATTGAATTTAAGTTTTAACAAAGATGAAAAAAAGATACATTTAATTTTAAAATTACCATTTTAACTGTGCCTGAGGGATCTTGGAGTTTCTTGGCGAGAAGGTCAACTACAACTTCACAGTTTAAAGTAGAAGACCTGAAATATCAAAAACAAAACTCTCAAAAACAATCAACAAAAAAGAGAAAGCTTAAAAAAAATTGACTCTCATTAACTCTTTTATGAAGTGCTGGCTTTCCTCTCGTGACAGAAAAACCTTGGAGCCCTCAATAATTGTGTTGATAAGTGCCACCTCTTGGGCACAGTCTCCTAACTGCAGGGCTTCCACCCTGAAAGCATGAGAAGGTCAGGCATAGACAGCACTTTGTCTCACATCCTCTAGATTTTGTTTCTGCTAACCTTTCGGACAGATCTCCACTGCTCTCTCTGCTGGCCCCGGACTGGCTGCCTGTGCCAGCTGACCCTCTTCCTGCAGATGCTCTGTAATGGCCTGAAACTTCTTGAGAGGAATTACGAGATGAACTGTTGGCACTGTCCATCTCTTCCCAGCCTCCTCCTATTTGTCCAGGGCATCGCTGGGTCACTGTGTACAGAGCCATGAAGTGTGAGCGAGGTCTGTAAAGTCTTCATTTAGGTCTTTACATATTTATGACAGTTGACTGACCTTTAGATTTGCATGCAGGTAGGTTGTATGAGCATGCGGGTATAGCCACTTCTATGGGTGCTGCCGGAGCCACAACCGCCCGGTAATGGTTGTCATAGAGACGGATGCCTTGGTGCTCAGTTGGAGGAAGCACAGCACTGGCCACAACTTCAGCAGCTTTCTGGATCTTATCTAGTAATGAATCATTGCCTGCTGACAAGCAGTGACACACACATGAAATCTATACATGCATGAATTTCACTTTTCTGTGAAGATGAAAATATGATCACTCACCAGATCTCTGTTTGGCTGGACTGTACCCAAAGCCCTGCATTCCTGACTTGTGGGCGACAGAACCCATGCCTTCAAAACAAAAAGCATTTTACTCTGGCAGTTTTTAAAACGCCTTGTCAAAAATTATAAATAAAACACTCCATCTACTGTTACGGTTAACACACCCATTGTTTGATGAGCTGTTGGATTTGCAGAGATGCTGTTCTTTATTGCAGTTGTATCTGTGAAGAGAAGCCTTGCTACCTCCTGCAGATTAAAATGACGGTGAGCATAAACAATATACTGTTCCTTCCACATAATACTTTTTTTGAGCATTATACCTGTGCTGTATTTCGTACTCTCTGATATAATGCAGTGCCATGGATGGGGTCAGGAGAACCACTGTAAACTTCATGGCAAAAGACTGGGAGTAAAAATAAGAATACAAAGAATAAAAAGAAGAAAGTTACAAGACAAACCTGATGCTTGCTGGATGAAAGTTGAGTTCCTTCTCAATTCTGTGAGAAAATGGTTTGAACCATGGTCACAGAGATGTACAAAAATCTTCAGCACCTAGAAAAGAGGTAGGGGACAGTTGGTTACACAATCCAGACCATATCATACTAACAAGCAATGTATTTAGGACTTGCCTTGAGTTTAACATGGCAGGATTTCACCTGCAGCCTCTCCAGAAGATACTCCAACAAACACTGACTGTATCCTAAAGATTCATGAGATATTTCTGCAGTATTAAGGAAGTTAGAGTAAGCTGATACAGTACATACATAGGCACTGCTGTCAAAGCTATTTAGGCAAAACAGTGACAACACCAACAAAGGATACTGCTGATTTCTTGGAAAAGGTAACCGGGGCAAGGATTCTCATCATCTGCTGTGGCTTTCATTAGCGTCGGTACCTTAAAATGATGAAAAACATGCCCTGTTATGGATTGCAGTTCAGGTGTTAGCGAGGCTAATTTAAGATAATCGGGAAAGTACTCGGAATATTAGCCTTGACACTGCCTTTTCGGACATAGTGTGTTTGAGTTACAGAAGACCTAAAAGAAGATCGCCAACTAAACTTACTTTTTGTAGAAATGCTAGTCGTTCCATAAATGTTGCCATGATTTAGCAATGTACCCATCTTCTTCCTGGAGCTGCAAGGAAAGGGCGAGGCTAGACGTGACAGCCAGCCAATCACACACTCTACTACTCACTGAAGGCAGATACAATTCGCGTTTGTACCAGGGTCAAAGCAAAAAGCAACCAATAACATTTAAGAGGATGGGCCAGGAACTTGATGGGCTGAGAAATGAGCGAATCACATTTGTAGATATATGTCAGGGACGTTTCTTGCTGTTGCGGTCAACAACATGGCGCTGTCCATAGAGTATTGTAAAATCATGGACAAACTTAATAATTGTTATATCATTTGCGTTGTTCGACCCTGATTTTCCATATGTTACAGTTTCTTTGCTTACGGATCTGAAAAGGTTTTGCGACTGATGCTTAGGAGAAAATCAGACTAAACCACTAAAGAACTGCACTATGTCTGGATCAAATGTATGGAGTCGTACCCGAGAGAAATTACAACGTTTCCCAGAACTTTTTGCTGAGTGTTCATTTGAGGTGAGTCTATTAGACCTATCTGATTATAGGTCTATTGTATCACAGATGGCTTTAATATGTCGCACTCTTTAACAATTTTGTTCCACACTGTAGGCTGCAGCTTATGGGAAGTGTGTGGCAGCCACTACCACAAGTAAACAGGAAATAAAGAAGGATCTGTGTGCTAAGGAGTTTGAAGCACTGAAGACTTGTTTCACTAATGCAGTGAGTAACAACAGAAGTAATGTATCAAATGGTTCATTTCATAATCGTTGAGCCTATGACTTCCAATTCATTGCAGGCCAAGAAAAGATGCAAATAAATGGAAAACCAATATTGTCTTCTCTCTGTTTTTCCTAAAAGATGATGTTGGTGGTGTCGAGCTATTTCTCTTTGCAATAACGTTTCATAATGTATGTAAATGTAAAATGAGAATAAACTGTTTGTCAGATATATTTTATTATATCAGCAAAGAGCCTGACCACAATACAAAAATAGTAGGAAAATAGCTTCTTGTATAAAGCGAAGGTCAAAGTATTTTGTAATTAAACATGTCTACAGTTACTACTTTTTCTCACCACATAAATATTTTCACTGTGGTAGATGGCCTATTATTACAACATTTGGTCAATAAACACACTTGTGCGTCATGTCACAATTATAAGGCACTGACAAATGGAATGAAGAAGAACTATCCGGACATTTACAACACTATTCTACACTTCATAGCACCAGCCTTGAACCATTGTAAATGCTCACTGGAGCCTGATGGAAATAAGCTGATTATGAATGATAGAACAAAAGCCAAAGGCAGCCTCAACATTCTCCACATTATAACAGAAACCAACATACATACATACTTACATAACATGGTAAAACCTTTAAATTGACCTGATGTAAAAACAAAGAAGAAAATGCATGCAGGAAAAACAATATCTGATTGCACAAGCGAGAAGTAAAAGTGACTCAGTTATACTCTATACCGGTTCAACAACACTAATGGTCAATGCATAGACCTTACACACATTTCAACAGTAACATACCCCATGGTCCCCCGACATGGAAAAAAAAATAAGTTACTATTTACACTCTTCAGTCATTAATAAAGACTCACAGTTTGAACCAATGAATTTGGACCATTTTGACTTTGTTTTTCTGTAAAAGTTGACAGTAAGGCGTATTTGGTCCACTCCACAGTATCAGCTTGTATTTATTATTTGTCTGTTATTTGGTGTCTTCTGCTTCTGGAGTTTGCTTAATCTGCCGTGAGTGGACCACTGCTCCGGCCAGTAAGTGCTGCTCCAAGGCTACGTGCAGGTCCGAACCCCCAAGCTCCAGCAGGGGCTCCAGACCGTGGCCCCCCATGGACATGCCTGCCTCCTCTCTGGGCCCTTGCTTTTCTTTGGGCCCCAGTGCTCTGCGCCTCCGCCTCAGATCAATCTCTCCCTGGTCCCTGGCTTTCTCGTGCGAGTTCTGGGGGTCAGCGTGGTTCTCTTTGAGGTCCCGTCCTCCCTTCTTCAAAGCCTCTCCGTCTGCGACGTTGTTCCCTGGTGCACCATTTTGGGCTTCTCCGGCTCCCTCCCCCTCTCGTGCTTCATCCAGCCCGTTCCTCGCCCTTTCAGGTTCTTTCTCTGCTTTTTGGACTTCTCTTTTGTGTGCCTCTTCAGATGCTTTCTTCTGTTTTTCCCTCTCTCTCTCCAGCTCCAGTTCTTTGGCTAGTTTCTCTTTACGTTCCCTCTCTAGTCGTTCTTTCTCGACTCTTGCTGCAACTTCTTTTTCGATCCTCTCCTGCTCAGCCCTCTGTTTCACCAGCTCTGCCTCCTTACGCTCTTTCGCTAATCTGGCTTGCACAGCTTTCTCTATCTCTAGCTCTTTGGCTATTTGTTCCTTCTTTTCTCTTTCCAGCCGTTCCTGTTGAACTCTGGCCTCCACTTCCTTCTGTATTCTCTCCTGCTCCTTTTCCAACTCTTCCTTTAGCTCTTTCTCGTGCTGCTGATCTCTCAGCAGCAATCTCTCCTGAATCTCTTTTTCTATTAGTTCTTTTTCATGGTCTTTGACTTGGGCTGGCTGTTCATTTTGGACAACAGGCAGAGCATCCTCGGGTTTCTTCTTTCCAAGTGGTACCCCCCGTGCCCCAAGCCCACCCTCTGGAAATTTAATGTCCTCTTTGTATGCTACAGGGACAGCTGCTTTTGCCCCACCCTCCACACTGTTCCCTCCAGGTAGGGCCTGGTTTTGAGCAACTACCTGAGGGTCTCCTACTCCAGCCTGAGGAGCCTGACCTACTGCTTCCATCACTGCCTCTGCAGGCTGCTTCAAGTCAGGCTCGGGCTCTTTGGCTTTCACTGCTCCTCCTTCAACTGCTGCATGATCTTGGATACTTTTTTCAGCATCACTTTCAGGAACTAAAAGAAAAAAATATAGACATCGCTTCAGATATAATTTGACACTATAAGCATTTTCTAATTTTCAAAAATAAATGTAAAGGTGCACTAGTATATAACATTTCTGGTGGAGGGTCTGCCACCTGCTTGTCTTCATGCTTTGCCTGGAATGTTTCACAGTATGGCATGGAGACAAGCAGGTGGCGCCAACAGGCCATATCACAGGTCAGATCTGTGGAAAGCCACCGATAATCAAGTCGTATAATCTTTTGACTGGTATTTCAGACTGTAATTTTATATTATTTTCTAGGAGACTCACCAGGTCAAGGATGACTAATGATTTTACTAGTCCATCTAATAACAGATATCTAAGTGAATTTATACCCGGGAATCAACGACAAAATGTGGCCAAAGCCTAATCATCAGTAGACTGGGAATTAATCCTGTCCAGAGATGATCCTCAATTTTGTAGCAGTCAAGTCAACAAGTGTTAAAGATGTTATATCAAACTTCTCCACTAGAGGGAAGGGTAAATTAAAGACAAAATGTAATTTGCCATGGCTGAACAAAGAATGTAGGAATCTGATAAAACTAGAGGACCAGTTGCTGAAACAATTTCTGAAAACAGGTCTAATCATAGACAGACAGAGATTTACTCATATGCAAAATAAAGTAACTGCAAGTCTAAGACAGGCCAAAGCTAACTTCTTTATAAATGTAATAGAAAATGCAAAAGGCAGTGGTAAAATTATTTGGCAACACCTAAACAAACTGCTTGACCGTCAATCAAACAAAAATAAGACAATAGAGCGACACGTAAATAACTCCATTATTAAAGACCCTATTTCTTTAGCTACTCATTTAAACATTTTTTTCATAACCTCTGTAAAGGAGATCACCCAATACTTCACCCCACCTCCTTGCGCTGATATCAGTGACCATGAAGACCATGAAGTTGCCAAAGTAATTACAGGCTTAAAAAACTCAAAAGCACTTGATGCAATTGGTCTAAATACACATTTTTTAAAAGAATTTAAGGATCCTCTTGTACGATGAACGAATTTAAGGGTCCTCTTGAATGACCAATCACCCATGTCCTCAATATGTCCTTCAAACATTTGGTTGTCCCAAATGATTGGAAAGTAGCTGCGGTAACACCAGTTTTTAAATCAGGTGCTAAAACAGATATGGCTAATTATCGGCCCATAAGTATACTTCCTGTTATATCTAAAATAGCTGAGAAGTGGGTGGTCAAACTTCTCGCTTCTCGCTCATTTAGAAAACACAAAACCCTCATTACATTCACTACAGTTTGGCTTTCGTACCATTCACTTCACAGACACTGCCCTGTGTGTGTTAAC
>KN477955.1:2713-12769 GCA_000787095.1 Periophthalmodon schlosseri | reverse complement strand
AGACTAAACCGGGTCTAAAATAGGACTCAACCTGAACTAGACATTGCATAAATAAGGACTACACCAAAACAGACCGAAAAACATCCATTACAACAACAGGAATTTAAAGTGCGCTACACAAGGACCACCTGGTGAACCACAGATTGAGAAACACCCGCACTAAACCTACACTTCAACACTAACTCCCCCTCTCTCCCTGTCTCTCTCTCTCTCTCTCTCTCTCCTCCTCTCCTCAGGGTCGTCCCGTTCAGAGCGCAGGGCTCCGTGGGTGCGTGGGTGAGCTCACACTTGCAGGTGCCCGATGAGCTGTCCCACGGTGATCTCCTGCGCCACCCGGTGGTAGAGGCTGTGGCTGTTCAGGACCATGCTCTCCAGAATGGCCAGAGAGCGCTGCAGGATCGACACGTCCACCATGGGCTGGTTCACGTATCCAGCGATCTGCGGGAAGATCGAAACGGAAACGTAATTCAACTGTAAACAAAGGATTATCTGCTATAAGTTGCACTTTTTTTCATAGTTTGGCCGGGGGTGCGACTTATTCTCAGATGTGATTTATATGTGAAATATATGTTTTTTTCTTCATTATTATGCATTTTTTGGCCGGTGCGACTTATACTCCGGAAAATACAGTACTGTGTAACTTTTCTGGTGGAGGTTCTGCCACCTGCGTGTCTCTACGGAGATGCTGCTGCATTGCCTAGAATGTTCCGCAGTATGACATTAAACTCAGTCAGTAGTTGCTGGTAAGATCTGTGGAGAGTTGCATGTTGTAAGGATGCATGTCGTTTTAAGGTTCATTCTTTGCAGTAAAAACGCCTGTAATTAAATAAATTATAAGATCAAGATTGATAAGTTTAATGCCATACTGTGGAACATTTCAGGCAAAGCAATAATATATCACAAAACCAGAAAATGTACATACTGCACCTTTAAACCCAACTCTGAAAATTAATCTTAAGAGTGAGATTTTCTTCTTTTTTTTTTTAAAGATTATCTGCCACATAAAAAATATTTTCTACCTTTTTGGTCACTTAAGGTACTTTACATAACAGCCAGAAATCTATGAAATGAGTTTTATTTTTTCCATAAAATATGTGTTTAGGCTACGGAACAAGGACCATTTAATCCATTATGTTTTCCTTAAAAGTCCCATATTACACAAACTTGACTCTTGTGAGCTTTAAGCCACATTACAATGTTCTTATCTCATCAAAAACATACCCAAAGTTGTGTTTGTTTCATTCACACATGTTTGAATAACCCTTTATTATTAGTCTGGCTACATCTCCCAAGCTTAACGTGCTCTGTTCCACCTTGTGATGTCATGAAGTGGTAGTTTTCAAGTTAACAGCTACATTTTACCTTTAGTTTAGTACAGATTGTTTTCTGTTTGAGAGAGGAATCATCTTAAATATGCAGAATTTGTGTGTCAAACATGTGTGAATGAAAGAAAACACAGCTCCAGGTCTGTTTGTGACGAGGAAACAACATTAGAACAGATCAGAAAACAGCAGAATATGGGCCCTGTAACATAAACGTGCACATCATAGTCGGGTGGTGAACATGCCGCTACCAAAAGTAATATAAGGCAAGTTGCTTTACATAACAGTCAGAAATCTATGCAATTAACTATATTTTTTCCATAAAATGTAAAACGGTTTAGGCTACGGACTCACATTTCAACGACAAAACATAAATAAAATCGCGGTAGAAGAGGTAAGACGAGGTAACACGAGCCACATCAGTACAGGCTGTTTCTGCAGTGAGACCCTGTTGAGTCAAGGCTGCTCTGCTTTTCAAAAGAAATGAATGAAAAACCAAAATGAGATCCGTTACTAGGCAACAATATCTAAGGGTTGGTATTTACATGAGATCAGTGATTTCATACTAGTGTGATTAAGGCCTTGTAATGTGGCCCACGGTCTGTTGAGAGTGTAACATTTAGCCGACCCCCGTCTCAATTAGAGGCAGACACAGATATAACTGGTAGATATTTGCACTTTGATTTTGCATCTGATTTTTACCGTCTTAAAAAGATGAAAAACAGACCTAGTTCATTTTAAACAGTTTGCAGTGGTCCACAGTTATTCCTCGCTCACCTTATGCATTCAGAACATCCTAATCATTCACCGCGATGAGTTTATAAGCGCTGTTCACAACTCTCAGAGACCAGAGCTTTGCCGTGACAGTAAAGCTAATGACAACTAGCATGCTAACCCTGCACTTCCTGGTTCTCGACCAATAAATCAATATATAAAAAAATATAATTAGATGCAGAAAACACATAGTAGACTTATTTTGACCTCAAGAGCTGCTGATACAGATTTTGCTCAAATACGTGGGAAAAAAATCAGATACAGGGCCTTTAAATCTTCAAGATAAGGCCGATATGTTGTTCCGACTGACCACCAGAGTGAAAGAAAACCATTTTGCTTTATTTTAACACTGAATTGCAAACAGAGCACTGCACAAAGTGTGACTAATCTGCTCTCATGTGATTCTGTAGTGAAACAGGGTTGTGGATTAGCCTCTTCAAATCATATAATTTGGGGAAAATGAGCTAAATCGGCCCGACATATCAGCCCAGAAATACAGCAGAGTTTAACTGCCATCGGTTGCTCTAGTTTCAACACAATCGAATCAGCATAGGCCATGAAAAAAACACAAATCAGTTGACGTTTATGTCGAGAGCGAGATTCGAACCGCCAACCTTTAGATCAGTGAACAAACATTCAACTAACTGAGCTACTATTGCCCCCAGTAAATAATATAGCACAAATGTTAATAATAAAGGTATGACAAAAACAAGGACTATTTAATCGACTACGTTTTCCTTAACTTAAATATGCACCTCATGGTCGGGTGGTGAAAAAGCAGCTACAAAGCCAAAGCTAATATAATCTAATGTCAAATCCTTCTGTACCTGTTTGATGAATGACAGAGAGATGAGGTCCCAGGAGATGATGCCGTGGTCCATCAGCTCCAGAAACGCAGTGAGGGTGAAGGCCAACATCTCGCCAAAACTGCTAATTTAAAAAAACAAACAAAAAACAGATTAAATGTCATAATTAATTAGTCTTCAGTGTGTACTCTCTGAAGCTTCCTCTACATTTTATTTTTAAGTAAACGATGATTTCATAACTATGATGGCTAATTTAAAAAAAAAAAAAAAACAGATTAAATGTCATAATTAATTAGTCTTCAGTGTGTACTTTAAAATGTAGAGGAAGCTTCAGAGAGTAAACGATTTCATAACTATGATCTGTCAAACTTCTCAAACGATACGTCAACACCACTATTTAGACACTAGAATGCGATTTTCAGCATTAAATGGTAGTACTTTCTTTTCTATTCCCATGAGGCCTTATATCTGTGTAATCCCTCAGTCGTCCAGTAGGTTCCGTAGTGGTCCATGGGCGTGTACGAGTCTATGTGTCTTATACTTGTTCTGATGCAGCTCAACATCATTCAGGTAAGGTTCATTTCTCTCCTGTGAATGTGACTTTTTTAGTATCGATACCTGCTCAAATCTAGTTTCGATACAAGTTTTAGTATCGACCTGACTGTCGGCTCTAGTTCTTACTGTGTCCCGCTCTCGACCAGACGCGCCAGGGTCCCGATGCCCTCCATGTTGATGAACTCCGCGGCGAAGGTGGGGTCGGCTGACAGTTTGGCCAGTTCCTTCAGAGCCTCCAGACGAGCGTCGATCCCATGGGACTGAATCCTCTCCAGGAGCTGACGCGCCGCTCGGCCCTGGGGAGGAGCGAGGTCGGGGTTTTATATTTATAGTCTATTTCAGATTTTATATAGCTTATATTTCGACGGGATGGTTCTCAAACTTTCCACAGCAAGAAGCATCTCTGAAAATATTCTTTCAAGTACCACCAGATCTTAACCAGGCCTATAACCAGACTACACAAATTATATAAGTTATATAGTAGTGCGAACCCAAAGAAGAAAAAATGAGGAATTGACTTTAAATGCAGCAAATATTTAAACTGTAAATGAATCTGTGAACCACCTAAAGGACACTCAATTTTGTTACTTAAGTAAAAGTATTAAAGTACCAATTAAAAAATGTACTTAAAGAGTAAAAAGTAAAAGTATATCATGAAGATTTTGAGAGCTCCAAATGTAGTGATTTTGCTAAAGATTTGCGCTGAATTTTGTTCAACTAAAATTGCTAAATTCACCAAAAACAACGTATAAACATGTTTCACTTTTGTTTTTGACGATCTGAGTCACTCCCCCTTCACAGCGCTATCACTACACAATCAACGTGCATCCTGCTAATGAAACTACTGCACATCACATCAGGTTTGTGAAGTTGTGTGTACAGCACATCACATCAGGTTTGTGAAGTTGTAGTGTACAGTTTTATATCATGCTTTTGTATATTTATGGAGAATTGTCGTGTGGGAGCGTGGATGATGTCGGCTCGTGGGCGGAGCATTGCACAGAATCTTACAGCTAACCCGTAAGAGAGAGATCGCTAAAATACTCAGAGATGCGTGGATGACATGTAACACCTCTTCAGGCTTGTTTCTGATGAGGGAACAGTGTCATAACATGGTAGAAAGCTGAAAAAAATAAAAACCCATTTTGCATAATACCCCCTCTTTAAGACAAACTTCACTGATCCTCAAAGGAAATTACTTGGACACAGTAACTCACAAATTACTATATTATAATAAAGAGCTTAAGGAAGGTAATAAAAATTCAAATTTCAAAATAACTGAAGTAGCAGAAACAGCAAAAGACCATCGACTGTATAAAGAAGTGGACTAAGTGAGTGTGACGTCACCCACAGCGTTCGGCTCCGGTCGAATGAAGCTCATCGAGGCCAGAGCAGTTATAGGTTCCGACCGCGAGTATCAGAGCAACCAAAGAGCCAATCCGGGGCCAGGCTGTTGAAGGTAACGCCCCTTCCCCCGCGCACAGCTTGTTTAGCAGGGAGCGGGCGCTTAGCAACACTGTCAATCAAACCTGTTGCTAACTCTAGCGGGATCGACCTTGAGGAAAGAAGGCGCCTGATTTGTCTGTTATTATTGTTCATATCTTGATTCACAGACACAATAGCGAAATAAAAATACCAGGATCGTGTAGAGCGGGTTAATACGAACATTTTAAGACCAAAATGACGAGTCTGACAGCATAGTTTTTCAGTGTAAAGTGAATTCGAGTTGATGGAGCCGGAAGCGCTCATGATCACTTCCTATTTGGAACATGGCGGCTAACAGGTTAGCTATGTCCATTTACATATATACAGTCTATGGCGCAAACATATAGATTTGTATATTTTTCACGTTTAATAAATGTCACGATATCACTGGTGTTGATGAGGTCTTTTTCTTTTCGTTTCTTATGACTTTTTAAAACAGAATTACACCATAACACATTCCAATACTGTTGTTGTTTTTAGTGGAAAACACTGCTCACTCCTCCTCCCTGAGCTGCTCAACATTCAAACATCTCTGCAGAGGATTCACTGTTCGTTTCAAGGCAAAATACAAGGACTCGCTCTGCCCTAAATTCACTGCTCTCTCCAGCAGCATACCAATGTTTACAGCACAATTTGGGCTATTGCGAATCACAGCATAAGTAGAATCAATAAGCTAAATAACATGCCATTGTTCCAGAGTAAAACAGCTCTGTCTTTGAAATAGCACAGAAATATAAAACTTTCACTGCAGTCACATAGTACCACAAACTAACAGCGTTCCAGATACCCCCAGGTCCAAGAATGTTCCTGGAGCTTAAAGGGCCCATATTACGCTGTTTTCTGATCTATGTTATAATGTCGTTTCCTCGTCACAAACACACCTGGAGTTGTGTTTTGTTTCATTCACATGGATGATTGGATGATTTCAGACCTGGAACTGCCATCTCTACTGACTGGAGTTGTGTTTTGTTTCATTCACATGGATGATTGGATGATTTCAGACCTGGAACTGCCAGTCTCTACTGAACTAAAGGTAAAAGGAGCTGTTAACTTGAAAACTGCTACTACATGACATCACAAGGTGGAACGGAGCGTTCTGAGCTTTGGAGATGTAGACAAACTAATAATAAAGTGTTACTCAAACATGTGTGAAAGAAACAAAACACAAGTCCAGGTCTGTTTTTGAGGAGGTAACAACATTATAACATGGTTTAAAGTTCACAAGAGTCAATTTTATGCAACACGGGACCTTTAAACAGGGCTAAACCGGGTCATATACTACGGCCCCATCTTGTCATTCTGCGCAAACGGTGCTCAACTTCCGTACCGTCCTCTAGGGGGAGCAAGACCGAGACGATACAGCAGTTAAACAGCGCAGGTCTTGATCTAATAACGCCCTGAATGCACAGCAGACGTGTTTGGCCCTAAACAGGCTCCACTCTGCTGAGTGAGTTTTATCCATGTGCTGCTGTTGTGTGATTTGCCCAGTGCCGCCGCTCCCGTGTCACATGACGCGCAGTGGGTAGGGCATCGGTGCCACGAGGGGCATAATCTTGACCATGTTGTTTTGACATAATGGAGCCTATATTTGCACAGCAGCTGTTGTTCCTTTTGTAATTAAAAAGGAGCATAGGTCCACAGACCAAGGGCACAGTTTTATACAGTATATGTGTTATTTAATCCACAAGGACTTGATGGTGTTTCTTTCTACATTAGAACTTAAACGATTTATGCGATAAGCTCTATGGGGAGTGTTGCAAACTTGTTCACGGCATTTTAAAGACCTATATTTAGCATTTTCCATTAGATTAGATTTCCAATATAAAAAGAGAGTGAGTCCTCTTACACAAAAGACCAAGTGTGAAAGTATTTTTGCAGTGTCTTTACGCCTGCACACACACAGCGCTGGTGCGTGTGTGTGCTATAGAACAGGTCATTTGCCCTAAACCCTCTTTGTCCTGCCCCTTGTCTCCCGCTGCTCACAAGATATGGACCCAAAAGTCCAGGTAGATGTTAAATCAACTATTACTTTGTGTATTATTTATTTAAACTGAGTTAACCATTTCAATCATTATTTTATTTAATGCACATATTTCTTAAAATAAAAATATTGCATTTTTCTGACCACAAGACTAGTAATAAATATTTATTTATTTATATATCTATTTATGATAAAACTTACACGACAATCTGATGTGTAACTCTACGGGCAACTCACTGTTTTTCAAATGAAACCACAGCTGTTGTACTTACTCATTCATTGTTAGGACTGGTTCCACAAACTTGTCACATTAATCTTGTGGTTTAAAGTGCATATGGCAGGTTTTCGTGTTTTTATAATTCTGACTCGGTTTGGCAGAATAGCACCTGAGGTAAATATTTATCACAGTTTTCACAGTTTCAGTCAAGTGGCAGTTTCTGGAAAAAAAAAAAAAAAAGTACTTTTATTTTACTTACAGGTGAAATTGCTAATCGGAGGATAGTACCATTCTTGATCTCTCCTCGAGTCTGAAACATAAGTAAAGACGCTGAGTCGGTTTAAAAAACACTTGATAATAAAAACACGTTGAGAGCTTCCTGACCTGTTCAGTGATGTAGAGCTGAGGACCATCGGCGTAACGTAAAGCGAACTGCTCTGAGCCAGACAGAGACCAACTGCAAACACAAACAATGGAGCTTCAGTGACACGGTTTAATATGGGACAAATATAAGACCAGGATGTGATCAGTTGTTTTGCTATATAATCAATAGAAGGTAAAATCCATAATCAAGAGACATGTACAGTTACCAAAAACACACATATACTGCACAATAGGGCTACAATATAAATAATTATTAAATTATCAAATTATTATAACTAAACTGGTCTGGAAACAGTCATATTTTGATGGTCGTAATCGTTATCTGGAATATACCGATTCTAAAACGAGACCTTTTACAAAAAAGAGAGTGGCATTATTAAATCAAAATGTAAAAAAAAAGAATAAACACTACGAGTTAAAGGTTTGGACAAAGTTGTTTTTTTTCTTTACTTTACTACTTTCTACATTTTATATATGTACAGAAGATACCAAATATATGAAGTAAGATATATGGAATTATGTAGTAAAGAAAACAATTAAATAAAGCAAAGGGTGGATTTTAATATAAAGTATAAAAAGTATATTTATTTAGTTATTTAACTTTTTTTTTTTGCTTGTGGGTAGTTTCTTGTACCACTATTTCTCGAGTAACATTATTTTTAAAGGTCCCACATTATGCAAAATGGACTCTTATGAGCTTTAAGTCATGTTGTAAAGCTGTTACCTCCTCAAAAACAGACCTGGAGTTGTGTTTGTTTCATTCACACATGTTTGAGTAACACTTTATTATTAGTCTGTCTACATCTCCAAAGCTCAAAATGCTCTGTTCCACCTCGTGATGTCGTGAAGCGGTAGTTTTCAAGTTAACAGCTCCTTTTACCTTTTGTGGAGCAGAGATCGTCAATTCCAGGTCTGAAATAATCGAAATGATTCTAGTGAAGGTGTGTGGAGTTTAAAAACACAGTGAAGCAACATGACATCACGAGGTGGAACAGACTGTTTTTAGTTTGAGAGAAGAACTCAGCCTAAATATACAGGGTTCGTGTGTTAAACATGTGTGAATGAAACAAAACACAACTCCAGGTCTGTTTGTGACGAGGAAACAACATTTGAACATAGATCAGGAAGAAGCGTAATATGGACCCTTTAAGTAACAAAAGTCTTACTTGAAAATTTACCTACGTCTGAACAAAATAAGGTGAGGATTGTGTATAGTTCGGTAACATGACTTCTCCATTTTGAAATCACAACAATGAAACTCTTTACAGAATGATCTCATGTGGAGCGGTGGAGGTGTCTCATTCTGAAGTGTGAAACAGCAGAGCAGATGGCTTCACCGCTGAGGCCCGATGTGACAGGTAACGTTTGGTGCTTCTGTATGTGTTAAACGGGTGGAACGCATGTGAATAATCGCTATGAAACAGTTTAATGTGGTGCGGGGTTTGTTTAATATCAGGGCTGAACGATTTTTTATGTGATTAGACTTTTGATTAGATTTTGTATCTATTTTGTCAAACATGAATCCAGTTTTCACTACACATTTTAAGCCCATCCAGGAGCATTAAAGACGACAGATTGTGTTTGTGTCTCTATCATTATAATCTATGACACCAAGGATTGTTAGGCTATAATTTGCACATTTTAAATCGTAATATTCATCTAAAACGACTTAATAAAAGAAACAAGTTCGCTGACTTCCGCGTTAGAAAACTGCGGTGCCCAGTGGGAGCTGTGTAGCTGTCGGCGCCTCCTATGGACAGCTCACATCACACCTAGCGAGTAGCAGATTTTTTTTTCCCTATGGACAGCTGCACATCACACTAGAGCAGCACATTTTATTTCATTTGTACCAAAATGAGGACGCGACGCTGCCGAATCCTACGTGTATCACCGATTAAGAAAATAAAATTGAAAAATGAAGTAAGTACGTCAGAGTGAGCGTGTATCGGGACGGTGAAAATGGGGGTTGATCGGTAAAATGGCGTCTTGACAATAAGCGATTAAAGATGAATCAAACATGCACGAATCACTCCAAAAACAACTTCAGAGGGTCAATGAGAAGGAAACGACTATAACATGATTAAAAGCTCTGAAAAGTTGAATGTTTTGCAGAATAGGTCGGATCTAATATTTAAGAGAAAATGACTAAACTAATATGTCTAAACTACATGAGAAGCAAGTTTTATACATAATAAGACTGGATATTTTGTTGTTTGTAGAGTATTATAATAATGAAGCTGTTGCAGTGCGTGATTCATTTGTCAAATTGCAATTTCAGTTTGATTGAGATAAATGTTGCAGCTCTACTTAATATAATTTCTGTGTTATTCTAGTTGCTGTGTTCCACACGTGTCCTGGGTTGAACCTAGGTTAGACCTTATGTAGACTTGTTTAGCTCCATTAAGTCCTGGGTGTAGTCCTGGTATAGTCCTGGTTTAGTCCTGGTTTAGTCCTGGTTTAGTCCTAGTTTAGTCCTGGTTTAGTCCTGGTTTAGTCCTGGTTTAGTCCTGGTTTAGTCCTAGTTTAGTCCTG
>KN477954.1:0-34892 GCA_000787095.1 Periophthalmodon schlosseri | reverse complement strand
CGGAAGAGTGGCCTGTGATTCCTGTGATACTTTTCAAAACCCGGAAAAGTCAAGTAGAATGGGGCAGCTCAAACTTCAGAAGCAGGAAGTTAACTTCAGAGACAGACCACTAATGACCAGTGGTATAGATAATGTCCTATTTTTAAGGCGGACTGTGGAGGCGTACAGGGTCACAGATACATGTCCTCCTGCTCGGGTGCTTTCTGAGATGTGCTCTTTGTGCTGGGAGCTCTGAGAGGTCCAGAGCAGTGGACCCTGAACACATTAGGGCATTAGGTCTATACTTCAGACCATAGCCTTTTCAACCTCTGCCAGCGCATTACCAGTTCCAACCAGTGTGAGCAGTGCCATTGATCGGATATAGAGGAAAATAAGACTGACTTATGGGAAAACATTATGGGAAAATTGTTGGATTAGTATTGTGTAGTAATGTTGTCCTTACTTAAATTGAAATTTAGTATTGTGACAAGACTTCACACAATAATGATTTTGTTACCACAATAATAATATAAAATATAATTTTCAAGGCCATTCATACAGTGGGCTAAAGGGCCTTGATATTTATATTTTTGTCAAAAAAAGTTTTAGTATAGATTAGTATTCGAGTGTCTGTACGACAGTATTATTTTAACTGAAATGATTATGAAGAAATCAATACAAAAGAGGTAAAAGGAGAACTTTTTATTTGGTCACAACACACAATAGTAATAAAACATTGATTCTGTCAATGTATGGCAGATTCTCATAACATTACTCCAACACATCTTTCGCGGTATTATATTACATCAACAAAACCTTGTGATAAATTGTGCGGCCCTTGAGAAATAGTGTGTCCTCCACATCTACTGCAGATGAAATGGACACGTTAAAGAAGACAAATGGACGTTTGTATTGGGCTCTTCACATGAGAGCTGTGGATATGAACTCCTCTCGGACAAAAGGCGTATTGATATTTCCACAGACAGAGACAAACAGAGCTGAGAGGCCCAGCGCTGGTCCAGACAGCTTCAGGCTGGCTCAGCTGGCTCCTGATTGGTTTATCAGAGCAGACTTAGACAAACCTCCTTATGAAGGTCGATCCACTTTCCTCTCAGATAGAGCCGAGCACGGCCCAAAGCGAAGCATTATCTATCTGACAATTACAATCTTACAGCTCTGCAGACACCCTCGGCCACAGGGAGATTAAACTGATTACTATTCTATCGCCTGCATTTGATGTTAAATTGCTTCGTCCCAGAGCCTCAACAGAGTCTGCCAAAGCAGCTGATTTGTGGAAGAAAGAAAAAAACGATTTTAAAACATGCAATCCGACAAAAAAAAAACAAAAAAAAAAAAACAAACTTTTGAATAATTCAATATTTTTGTCTTCACTTTTTTTATATACATTTTTTATTTGCTGGACATGACAGTCAACTTAAAGCTTCATGTCCTCATGTTTAAATCTCCTTATGATAGATCTCTATACATGGTGCATATTATTAACATTTTGACCCTTTACAGCCTTATACTCAAACCAGCATTGCATTGATTGTATATTGTAGAGTGGATTATGTTAAATCAACCAGTCAGCTCCCTCCTGCCCGTATAAGAGCAACGTAATCTGTTGACAAACCTGTGCGCTGTTCACTTGTATGAACATATATTATTGGCCTATTTATTATTCAGACAACGTTCATCTGATTGGCCAAGTCTGTCGGCCTATTGTTGTTGCTAGCACAAAATTTTTAGATTAATGGTTTTCTGACCTCAATCTTCCTTAATCATTTTGAAGCCTGCATTAAGATTATCTGCGTCCAGAGTGTTTTGTACACAACACAGCAGCCTCTTTTCCATTGTTGCTTTTCTCATCTCTTGTGCATTTTTATCTTTGAATGAACGAAGGAATCTCAAAATTACACTTGGATTTGTTTACCATCCCATTCCTTTGTCTGCTGCGGGAGAATTTTTCCCAGGATTCCTGTGGATGTGTTTGGGGGGGTTTAAGGGATGAAAAAGGGGGAAAGAAAAGCCCATTGGTTTCAGCAGCGCAGAAACAGCAGCTAGAGCCAAGCTGTCATCCCACTTGGATTAAGGGCCCTTCACTGGAGGCTGTGGGCTCTAACATGGAGCTTGGGTCGGGCTGTGGGAGGGGGCAGGGTGGGGCAGGGTATAGGGCATTAGCGCCTGTCCTAAATAAGACCTTGGGGTCAGGAAACCTCCTGAACCATGGAAAACCCACTTTGTGTGTCTGTGTGGGTCTGATTCATGAGCTGACAGCTCTGTGTCCCTCTCTTTCCTGTTGATTCAATCACTGCTGCGTCATACCAAGGCTTTGCTCTGGCTCTTTAGTGCTGCACACTTTCACACTGACTTTGTTTGTCTGGATTAGTGCTGCAGTTACCAACGCCACTGAGTCATCATCCCATGTAAAGTACAAGGCACTGGTATTTTTGCCAGTGGTACAGACTCTTGCATTGACTGCAAAGTTCATCGTCTATGTGTTATAAAACTATTTGTCCAAATGTCTTGATTACAGATCTTGGAACAGTGATAAATGCCCCACAATAGTGCTGTGTCTTTTAAAAAGTAAGGACTGTAGTGAAGTGTTTGCTGTGCTATTAAACTGAGCTTTGTGGGATGTGTATTCAAATGTCCCGAAAGCCTTATGCAAATCAGTGCAGGACGGATGCTGGAGGACAGACTAAACACATTCAAGTGCGCCGTGTTCTTGAATTCCTTTTGATTCTGGCTGTACACTGGCGCTGCTGCCGTGCCCACCTCCTGTTGTTTTGAAGATATGGAAGGAAGCAGCAATGTTTTGTAGAGCCACCGGGCCAGCAGCCTCTCTCACAACTGCTGCCCATTCAGAGCTGGCCTGAGCCTGGGAAGGAGGATGCCCACCCTGCCTCTCCAATGGAGCTCTTTAGCCGCCAGTGTGTGTTCAAGCAGAGGCTTCTACGCCCCATATCCCATTGTGGACGTGCTCGCGCCTAAGTCTACGTCACCCCCTGCCTCACCCCCCGCCTCACAAGAAAAGAGGAGAGGAGCAGCGGCCGCCGGCACAGACAGAAAACAGAGCCCCTTTGTTCCCCCCAACCCCATCTCAGCATCTTCAGAGGTACAGGATCCACCCCTCCTTCATAATGTGGCCCCCTAAAGCTTTCACTTCTACACAGTGGAAAACCAAGCAGTGGAAGGGTGGGTAGTTCTGCTAAAGAGTCATACTGGTTACATACTCATCTCCACTTAACTCAAGACCAAATGGTTCAGAAAATTATACACATCTCCTCCTTTGCAGTGAAATACAATATCATTTTGTATTACAAAAAAACAACTTTGTTCAGCCATGCGAAGATACTACAATCTGGTGAATAGAAATCCACTATCCACTTCATTAATGAAAATGTAAGTTAGTAAAATCTAGAGACAGTATCTAGATGGTTTAGTGGTTATTTTACAAATTTGACAAATAAGGTTCTTTGCTTATAGTGGCTACTATAGCTTTCAAGAAGTAGCAATTACAGCAACAAATCATCAGAATTCATCATCAACAACAGGCACTTCCAAAATACAAAGTCCCACATATCTTAGCTGTAATCAGGAGGATGACTGGAAAAAAATCACTTGGTAGTTAACCTGTCAGAGGCTCTATTCAGACTCAAGAGGAGCATAAAACCCACAACATGGCCATCCATTATCTCACACTGCCACTTCAGAAAGAGGACTGTGAGGCTGGTGGTCTACGGCAGTTAGTTAGGGACAAAAAGCAGCAACTCTAACGCTTTGTTCTCACTGAGGAGTGCGATAACATGACAGAGGCTAGAACAGGGCGCCCTTGAGTGATTGGGTTTGACGACAGTCGTGGGGTAAAGCTCGGGTCTAATGATTTTGTCACAGTGGGCCGTCCCTGGACATCCATAAAGTGAACGCCATTCAGTCTCCATCTGCCCTCACTGCACACAGCCTTTTTGGGAAATATTTAGTGAAAGTGGCCTAAAATGAGAGTACGAGTTGCGAAGTTGACTATGCAAATTCCTTAAGCAAAATATTTTTTGACCTGTACAATGTATTTTCTTTTGTTACAAGTTAAGAGAATAATTGTGTAACTTGGTGCTTTACGATTATTATAAAGACATCATTTGTAAATAAAGTGTTTCATAATAATGTCTAACATCTGACTTAAATTTGAACTTAGTCAGAATTTTGATTCTCTTATTTATCGGTCTCAGTCCGTGCAGAACCAATAGTCACACTCGGCATCTAAGCACAACAGAGCAGCTGTGCAGAGGATTCCCTGGAACACGTCGGTGCCCATTAGAGCCGCTGCCTAACCGAGTGTGAAAGTCTAATAGTCCCCAGCAGCGTGAAGCCTTGTCTCTTTTCTCATACAAGTACTGAGTGTGTGTGTGCACCTAATGAACATATCTATCTTTCATCACATGTACTCATTGCCCTTTACATCTACTCCTACAAATGATAAACAGGGCGAGAGTGTGCAGGCGGCCGTGAAGCGGGGGGCACAGCGCTAATGAGGACGCACATACTACAGACAGGGAGGTCCGTGCAGGGTCGACCTGCTGCTGGACGGCTGTGTGAGGCTCCCATAGAGGAACAGCAACACCCCGGCCTGCACTGACACTAATGCAGAGGCATAGGCCCCTCATCGGCCCCAAGAGACCGGCTCCATCACAGCTGAACAGCACAGAGCTGCCCTTCATGTCCAGCTCTGATTGGCTGCACCAGGGAGCAGCACACGTGACAATGGGACATATGTAGTCATTCAGTCAATCAGCTGCACTCAATGTGATACCATGTGATTGGACACGTGAAAGGATAGGAACAAAAAATGTATATGCCATTCAGATTTTTCCTTTGACAGTCTTTGTTACAGCAGTTGTCTAAGGTAATGACAATAATGCAGTGAATTTATGTAGCTCCTTTACAGTTCATTATTCATTCATTCCACTCTCGGTGGTGGTAAACCACTTCTGGAACCACAGATGCCCTGAGGCAGACTGACGGAAGTGACGCTGCCCATCAGCACCATCAGCCCCTGACCACTGCCAACACTCACGCACACCCCACACACATACCCCACACACATACCCAATTTGGGTGAAGTGTCTTGCCTAAGGACACAATGACATTTTCCACCAGAGCCACTGCTGCCTCACTTTGGCACCTGGTATTTCAAGTGGTTTTCCATCCAAGTTTTAAGCAAGGCCCGGTCATGCTCAGCTTCCGAGACAAGCAGGAACGGTACAGGTGCAAAACAGTAACTGATTGGAGGATGCATCACAGGCTATTGAGGAACATGGGCAACAACTTTTTTTTTAAAAAACAACATGGATTTACTTTAGCTATAGAGAACTATAGATTTAACCAGTTTTAACTTGAAAAAAGCTAAACAAAATGAAGCAGGCATTATTATGTAATTATTATTATTATAAGTATGCATTATTATATGTAAAATTGTTGATGCTTGATTGAACCAGTTTAAACCTTTGAATGATCGGTACCTGGAAATATCTGGACCACTGCCACCTCCATCCTTACAAACCCGACAATAATGTATGACTAAATCTTTAAAGTTCATTTCATTCTATGCATATGATGTCACTAGTTGAGTAGTGACACAAACCGTCCCAGCGCCTCTATGAGCTGCTTTGTGCTGTCCGGCCGTTGGAGTGGAGTTCACAAAGTCACAGACAGAGACTTGTGCATCAGCGGCGTTCATATCTGCTCTCCAGAATGCCCTACGTGTCTGTACAGCCCACCAACGCAAATAAGTGGCATTTTCCCTCCAACACCCAAGCTTTTCCCATAGCCCACAGAGCACCAGCCGAGCGCCACAGCTTTGGGGTCAGCAGCAGTGTAAGTGACTGGTGTGCCGGCCGACGTGTGTGCGGGTAATCCCTTAGTTATGCAAATCTCTCCCACTCTCTCTCCAGCCTAGTGGCGTTTGCGCTGTGGGTAAAAGTGAGGATGGCAATACAATGTAGGTCACTATCTTGTCCTGGTTCACTACGTTTGTCCCTGTAGCTTCAATGTAGTGTCAAGTAGGGAGTTTATAGAGAGCGATTCTGAAACTTTTCTGGCAAAGTAGTGCAAAAATAGGGCATTTTCTCAATGTCCTGAATCTAAACAAAGGAAAAATTATTAGCAGATTTGGGTATACACTGATGAATGCAATGGTCTAAAAAAAAAACAAAAAAAACAAAAAAAAAACCACAATACCACAACTAATCTTAGACTTGACAATACCCAGTCTAAATGCTGGTACCACTTCTTGTATTCATAGTTTTCAGGGTGATCAAAAGTTAGCACCGTTACCTTAGCAATCAGCAATTCAAAACAAAATATTATATCTTTTGAATGATCAAACATCCTCAAAATGGCACCATATAACAGCAACAACAAAAGATGAAACCCATGAATAGGCAATACAAACCAAATATTGCAAAGAATAAGGTCACAAACATGCGCTATGGTATCAGAAATTTGCCGCCTGAATTTTAAACTGCAAATGCAAATTTTCAACTCCCATCCATGAAGTAACCATGAGGCAGTGATGAGGGGATATATTGTTATGGCATTTAACAGATTACCCATAGTCTAGTCACAGTGAATAAACATGACTAGAGAAAGTGTGTCAGCCCTTTCAGAGAGCTCCAAGAACAAGGCACAATAAAGAGGGGGTCATTAGCATTGTATTAATTTATCGGGAAGCAGCGAAAGTGCCCAGTCGAAGCATGTGTGTGTGCATGTGTGTGTGCATGTGTGTGTGCATGTGTGTGTGCATGTGTGTGTGCATGTGTGTGTGCATGTGTGTGTGCATGTGTGGTGTGTGTGCATGTGTGTGTGCATGAGGAGCAGGCGGGAGGGGCTGGGGGTGGTGTGTGATGGAGGTCCCCTTGACTGAAGCTTTGACCAAGACCCAAGAGGAGGAGGGGAGAGAGGGAAGGTCTGGAGGGAATGTTGTTTTTACAAAAAAACAGGCTTGATTAAACACATAATATCAGAGGTTAATGTAGAATCTCACAGGGGAATTGTAATCAGATGTCCGGGACAGTAGAGTAAACAAACTGTCATTTTTGTCAAACAGAGCAGATCCGTCATAAATATGTCTGTAGACTGTATTCACAGGGATTAAACATATATCAGGCAAAGCTCCAGAGGAAAAGGTTGGGGTTTGGGGTCTTTCTCTTTAATATACAGGCTAATGGTGTGTCAGAAGAAGGGTAGAGACACGGGGAGTGCTGACTCCGGGGCGGACTGTATCAGTGACAGCCTTGACAGTCGGAACATGCACACCTGCACCTGCTCTCTAATTACCCCCGGCAGCTCGCGCACACACCGCGGTCATGGTCTTTAAAAAGTAATGCGTAATCAACGTCACGTTTAAAACGCATTTTCAAATGACATTTCACTTCACGCAGAACAAGAAAAAGGCCACATTTGCTGTGAATAGCATCAACTCGACCCGCACCATGAACCATCCTGTCTCTTTACAAACTCCTGACAGTGAACAGCCCTGGGCACGTGTGAATGATGGTGCGTAGCTCACCTTGTGTGTTCCCTTGATGATGCCCAGCACGAAGCGCGTTCTTCGGTCTCCGATGGAAGAGTGAAACCGTCTTGTTTACGAGGAGTCCCGTTCAGCGAGCCTCCAGCACTTGCCTCTGTCACTGGTCCTCTGCTCCACCAGTTCAGACACACACAGGCGCGGGGGCGCGCAGCACTGAGGGGCGTGCGCACGCTCGCTGTGCGCGCTGCAGCGCCGCCGCTCATGTGTGGTGGCTTCAAACAGCAGTCAACCATTCTACCGAGCTGTTATTCATACAGACACGTTATTAGGTTTATTAAGTCCCCCGCAGGCTCAAAAATACAACATCTGGGCACAGCTGGAGAGGTCGAATAAGTTTAACGCTATGCAGTGCCCTCTTTTCAATAGTATTCATCAGCATATTTGATAGTTTTATAATTACTATGGCAAGATGTAATGTGTTAAAATTTTACAAGCGTTCACAGTATTTGCATAATCTGAATATGAACTCCTACAATTTAATTTGTTGGGGGTTTTTTTTGTTTTGTTTTGTCAGCAAAAATGCCTGAGCCAAAGTCAAATTAAAATCTTTTCACCTCTTTGGCAACTTCACACTAGCTGTTCTCAAACACTGCTCTGAGCTTTCTGTCTCCAGAGCTGAGTGCCCAGATTTTGCCCTGTAAGATTGCTCTAATGATCATACAGTATCCTGTGGGATAACACATACTGGAGTCATGTGATTTGAAAAGGCACATTTCCTCTTCAATCTGCCGTCAGCCCTGCTCTTCTCTGGGAGCATGTTATACCAGTGCATTATCTCAGGCTTAGCACTGGGAACCATCTGCAGCCACACACTGCCGGCATAAGACAGAGGAAAGCAGTTTTTATATGGGTACAAGCTGGACAGCATGTTTTCAGTGAGTAGTTTTGCTGAAATTAGGCTGTGCCAGGTCCTAATTCATATATTTTATATAGGTGAAAAAGCATAGCCTAACATAGGGCTTATGAGTAATCTTCCTTTATGTATGAAAAGTACTGTGAGTGAAGATGCCCTTCTTCTAATAGCAAAAACAGGTGAAGGTCATGGTGTATCCTTGATGTTAAACCAGCCCTCCTCATCATTAGTGTATGGGTGATATAGTCCCTGTATGCCCATGAAATCAACAGGGAACAGATGTAATTGTCCCAGCACTGCAACTCCCACCGCCTCCAGAAACTACGTCTGCTGCGTACCACTTGAATCTCATTAAAGTGTTTTCTTAATTTCCCTCATGCATATTATGTGTAAAATACTCCCAGGGATTTCCATAAGTTCAAGGATAGAGCCCCACAGATATAAAACATGGCATATTCCACATTGCCAAGTGAAATCTTGAAAGACACATAAAAGACACATTTGCTTCACTGGCATTACCAACTGTGCTTATTGCAGAAAGTCTTCCAAGTGTTACACATGGCAGGTCTATCGCTTGTTTTAGTCCAGGATGGTGATGTGTGCTACAGTCTTTTCTCAAAACAAACAGAAAAACAGATGTAACACGGGCAAGCCAACTGCAAAATAACTGAGCTCCCATCAGAGGTCTTATCAGCCTATGAGAAGTAGAGGATAGTTCAAATATAGCCCAAATTAAAGGTGGGATTGATCAAATGATGCAATAAAATCGACAAGCAGGTTGCAGCCCCTCCCCCAGAAAAGTTACATAGAGCATCTTTATGAACAGTATTAGAAGTTTTGTTATTATTATTCGAGTCAAATTAGTTTATGACTTGTAGGAAACATAAAAATTAATAAAATGTAATCATCGACAATGCACACATTTTCAATCCTAAATCAAAATTTTAAAACGTGTCAGGATATATTTGGGCGGCACAACCAAAATTTCAATCAATAAATCCATCTTACTTTCTAAGGAAACATAAATACAAGCAGGCCAATTCATTCTTAATATTTCCCCAACAAATGTGATGCCATTTGACCCCCTATTCCTGTTTTTACCCTGCTGCAACTGCAAGACAATATGCATGACTTCAAATGCCTCACATCATTTCAATGGCAGTAAATGTCACCTATTTAAATCATGCAATCATGCTTTGAAATTAGGCTCATAATTTATCTCAGCATCAGGCCTCTCGCTGCCAAACTAATTACACACTAATAAACCAGGATTATTAGCTGCGGATCAGTGTTCGCTGCAATAGAAACGCAGCCAGCTAAAGAAAAGATGTGACTAAATGAACCGGAGAATGAAGTTATACAGGCTAGTTAGAGTCTGGAGAGGTCAAAGGTGAAGACATAAATACCGTGGATATGATTATAGAATGAAGAGTTCGTAGGTCAAATCCGTTTACATGGGAGATACGCTTCCTCTCCCAGGCTTCAATGTAATAATATTAGGACTTCTCCATTTGGACGTGAAGCTCTGTGTTGGTGCCTATAACCTTGTTTACACACCAGGGGCCAGACATGACAGGAATCAAGTCAGCAGCGAGTCGAACAAGAAACAAGGAGGAGGACTATCAGTCAATCAAACTCAAAGTAACTGGAAGCAGGGGTAGTTTACAATATGTAGTGTCGAAAAAGAAAACACAAACATATATATGGTTCATTTAAATTTATACGAAATGAAAAAAGTAACATTGCATGGAAACGGGTTGGGTAAATTCTACAATCTACTTCTAAAAGATGAGAAATAATTTTTGCTCAGTGGTAAAAAAAACTTTTTGTCCAGGATTGAATTTTTCTTTTACTATGGATCATACCTGGATGACTGAGGGATTACACAGACATCTTTTTGCTCAGTGTGCTGCTAATCATACCAGAAAACTATAATTTTCAACTCCTGAAACCAGATATTTGACAACTTCTTAAAATCAATACACACAGTTGTACTTTATGTACTTATGAATCAAGGATCAGATGAAATACAGTTAAATCATCAGTTAAATCAGCAGAATTTTCACAGCACACTGGATTCAGGTTGTTTTCTTGCCTAATTAAAATGAAAAAAAAAAAAAAAATCTAAAAATGATTGAGGGCAACAACAACAAACACATCTCAAAAATGGGACAGCAACGGAAGGCATAAGAAACAAGTGGTGCCTGACAAAAAGGTAGATAGATATTTTATACATCTGTTTTATGATCCAATAAAATGCTACAGGAACAAGGCTATACGCCCAGTGACTACAAATAAGCTACACCTTCCGTTGCCTATAAAACATACCATCCTTGCTCTGTATTTAGAAAACAAACAGTCTATCTCTAATGCAGCTATTTGCTCTATGTAAACATATCAATGGGCACTTTATGATCTACTGCAATCTAATAGTTATCCTCTCTGTACATTAATGCTAATAGCTCATATCCTTAGCCCCGTAGCACACAGCTGACACTCTGGAGTGCCCTGTGCTTTCTTAAACCATTGTGGTGAGGTCATGCGTGTAAGCAGTCAGAGCAGAGCAGTGTCCCGGGCTACTGCTGATGCTGGAGGGCACTGGGATCCATCATGGACCCCGACAGTTACCCAGGTGTCCCAGCACAGCACTGCCAAGTCATCTCATCTGGTTGTACGAGATTGGCACTTAAGGTTTGAAATTAGCTGGTGTATGGCAAATGGAGCCTTGCCTGGAGGTGTAGGGATGTTGATGTAGAGTGATATTGTAGTGATGGCTTCATTAGATAAGGTCAAAAATGGAAGTAGCAAAGCATAGATAGATAGGACAGGTTCAAGGTAGATATAAAAAATACTATTATTATATTCTAAGACTTCATACTTTGATACTACAATAAAAATACTTTTTAACATTATGTAATTTCAACAAAAAAAAAGATAGTTGTCTTATCTGACATACAGCAGATCATTATAACTACTGCGGAATCAGACAAAATCTGTCTTACATTTGTGTATTTTTTCCATACTGTTACCAGGTGTATGGTATATGGGTTTTGATTCTTGTTTTAGTATATTGATTAGTATCTGTATAAATCTTCGCAACCCTAAAATGATTTATTTAAACATAAAATAACTATTTCATACCAATACCCACTTCCCATTACATTGGCATTGTAATTTCTAATAACTGAAATAAGTTGCTAACTGAGCGGTGAATGTGAGCTGCTGTACCTCTCCGTTACAATAGTTAGACATTTGTTAATTGAAGTAGCAAACTAATTAACAAATCTCTCCTCCACAGAATGGATGTGAACAACAATAGGCATGTATATCAAAATGAGGCGAGGAGATGCAGATGATATGGCATGACGGGTTTTAATTAAATACAGTTTTCAAAGGGCCATAGGAAAAAACAGTGGAGCTTTGTGTGTCCACTTTGGAGCACACATTTATATTGACCAGGTTGGGGACATAAACATCTGCAGTGCAAAAATAAAAACTAAAAACATGTGCCTATTTGAACCATGGTAAATCAATAAGCAGCAATCTGTGTGAAGCAGTCCTTCAGAGGAGTGCCGCTTGAATGGCACTTGGTCTATAGAAAATGAAAGAGTGGGCACCTCCAGGTACAAAAGGGAGAAATAAAAGGCTTTTTCAGAGCCATGTATCAAAAGAGGAAGAGGCCACGGTGAACAAGAGCAGAAATGTAGTGGCCTGAGGGGGAAATACATAAGAATCAAATAATAATGGCAAATAAAAGGTTTAAATGTCTGTGGACTCAAATACTTTGATGTCATTTAAAGCAACATGTTACAACAACATATCAAAACTTCAGAACAGTGATTCCCAATCTTAATAAAAGAGACCTGTCGGGCCCTCCATCCTGGATACAGGATGAAAATGATCCCCACACGCATTTAATTTAGATTTCAGACTTTTTAGAGTGTTTTTAGTTCATATACATTTTCAATCATATATATGGGCTTTTACCATTTATTTTGCACAAAAAACAATTGATGACCTAGCCCTCTGACCAGACTAAGATCTGGGGATTTCCTGGAATTGCTGGTGTCCTCCAGGTAAAAAAATCAAATCAAATTTAGTCCATGTTAAAGACAGTCATTTTGATAAGGGATAATAAGTGAGTGTACTTCCAGGATCTCACCATCAACTCGACCCACACATGAACCATTGTGTCTCTTTACAAACTCCTGACGGTGAACAGCCCTGGGCACGTGTGAATGATGGTCACACGTGGACCTGTCCCAAGTCTGGATGAACAAATATGGCACTGTTGATTTGACCTTTAACTTTGAACTGAACAAATAAGATATGAACACGGATGTGAGACTGTTATCAAACTTGTGCGTTTAAATAAAATACAGTGTTAAATAAATCAAACTATAAATTAACAATTGATGCCTGATAACACAATAGAGCAATATAGCTGCAGAGTTAAAAAGTGCAATCTAGCAGTCCTCAGAGCTAAAATCTCCCAGCGGGCAGTGCATGAATTACCTTGATTAGACCATTAACAAAAACAGAACAGTTATTAGTCTATGGCAGCTCTATGTAAAGTAGGTACATTCAAAACAACAACATCTGCCTTATGGTCTATTAATTCAAAATACTGGCTGTCACAATGTCATATACATAATTTTTTCTGAAATATTTATACATAAAGTCAAAATTTTCAATAAAAATGTGTGTAGTGTAGTGTAGTTTGCAATTGTGTGGTTAGCTTCATGGTAGCAAACGCAAAATCCAATCATAACTAAATAAATTGCTATGATGAATATTTGTCTTCAATGTAACTGTGACATGACTAACCAAACTAAATGATTAGAAAGGTCTTATTAACTTAGTTTAAGATGACGATCACAATTTGCATCCCAGCTTAAACTGAAAAGAATTTACAGTGTCAAAAAGATGACTACAGCTTAGTTTTTCCTTGCCCTATTTTAAAATTCTACATCAGATAAAGCAGCTCTACTTTGATAAAGCATTACTTCTCGAAGTTTAAAATCTCGTCATGAATAAATATGAGGTATAGTTGTGATTTAGGTTTTGGACGAATAGGGAAACCCATTGAACATGTCTGCCCTGAGTTTGGCCCACTCCGACACCCGTTGCAGGGAGCTCTTCTCTTGGCCGAGGATGCGAGCGACCTTTTCAAGTTTATCCTCGTTCCTTTCGAGGTAACGCATACACTCTATCTGCAGCAGTTTGAGCTTCTCCTGCCTGTTCTCATCCATGGAGATCTCTTCACTGAGGTAGGGGTTGAATCTAAAGTAGGTGTCTGGAGGCAAGAAGGCGTCCAGCATGGCGTGGACTTCTGAAAGACCAAAGCGTGACAGCAGAAGAGAGGTTAGATAAATTTGAACTAAAAACAACCTTGACATTTAGCAAGAACAAAATTATAAACACATACTCTGGTCTGTAATTATCCCAACATGTACAAACATTTACAAATTATGCTAAGAGTAATGGAGCGTGAAAAGTCAAAACTTCACGTCACACAATGCAGTGACAGAAGTAGACGTCAGACAAAATGCTCGGGGCTCAAGTGAGAAGTTACACCCTGTGAAAATGTGTTTTATGGAGGTTTTAGCTCCTTACTCCCTGCGGCGCAAACATCAACAACATAGATTTATATAAACAAGCTCCAGGTAATGCCAAAACATGCAGCGAGGAACTAAAAGATGTGTAGCCCCCAAGAAAACACATTTAAAGTTGACTAGAAGACTGTCAATGTCTAGTTGCAAATCAGTTTGTTTGAAAATCATGTAGCTTGTTCCAATATTTTTGTTTTGATGAAATGTCAAGATATCAAGGTTACAATGTGGAAGTTCTTAATTATAGGCCAGCAGTTCTCATGGACAAACAGCTATAAATGTTGAGGATTAAGGTAGATGTTAGGAATGAGTATACTAATGTATATCTGATGGGCAGCTCATGTTGTTTTAATGTTGTTATGATGAAGTCATATTTTAATAGTTTGGAATGAAACTCAGTTTTGGTCTTTCTCATAGTTCTCAACATTCTACTACCCATTTGTTTCCCATCTCTTCTCTGTACATGTCCAAAGTCAACTTTGCTGAAATTTCAGCTCTGCATTTGACTTATCCTTAAATGCAACCGAGGTAACCTGTCAGAAGCAGTGGACCCATCTCCACATCTTTAGTTAGGCTTGGACAGGTCTACCTAGCTGGAGGATTTAGGTTATTCCAAACGCACGGGGAAAGCATGCAAACTCCACAAAGAGTGCTAGCAACTAGTGAAAAAGAGAAGAGGAAGGGAAATAAGCAGTTTGACAGCATACTTGGAGCTCAACTTGAGAGCTCCATAAAAAAACTTTATTTAAATTTCCCTGCAGACATATTTATGAAATGCAACCATCTTGACATTGAACAACTGTTATATACAAGCGCACTTAAAGTAACCTGCAGTATCATACTACCTGAATTGCATCTATATGTCATCAGCCAAACAAGAGTACTCATAAAATAGGGGGAAAACTGACAATACAGTTTAATTGTACCATATACCAAAACTATATAAAATCCAAATTGAAAAATGTCTAGACAGTGTAACTCCCTTGTAAAAATGTACTTGGTGGACCACGTGGATTGGTGGAGGAAACGTGAGCACAAGATGAGAAGGCGACTACACAGACCCATTTTTGTACAAAGCCTACATTAACAGACTTATCTCATTGCCACAACAAATGCTACAACAAATGCTTTCTGATACAGACCTTAAACAAAATCAATGCAACAATGAAACAAGGGAAACGTTTAAAGGGAGTAAATCTGTGATAGATACACTTTGCTAATCTGCCATTACAAAATAACAAAGCCGTTTGGAGAGCTGGGAGGGATTAATTCTAAATACAAGAGGAGTAACATCTAGGTCAGACTCCACACCCCACAGCAGCAGTGCTAATGCTAACGGCAAGGGGCTTGAGCCAAATTTAGGCCCAGCAGAAGTCCCTGTGTCCAGGTGATAAGGAGATGGAAGACAGGGCCACTATATAGAGGCACAATGGGAGGCATCAGATTATAGTGGACATGCAGTGAAGTCATTTTTACAAGAAAATACAAATGATGAAAAGTTCAAAGGAGGCATTATGCAAAATTGACTTTTAAGAGCTTTTAACTATGTTATAATTATTTTCCCTTATTTACACACTCAAAGGGATTCATGTATGTTTGAGTAATTCTCCTGCATTCAAGACGTCATTGCCCCAAATAGGCCCATTTTTACCCGACCGCCCCATACAGTAGAGGAAAACGGTGATACGGTTAAGTCGTTTTAGATCACTTTTGCTAATTAAAATGTCCAAGATATAAAATAATGATCCATGTGTGTCATATATTATAACCATTTAGCAGACAAAAGCATAATATGTCTAACATTTTTTTTGCATTTTGAAAAAAACATTTCCTCAGTCAGTAGTTGTTGATGCCATGTCTCACCCTCAGTGTCAGTAGCACTGCTGATAACGTTGGTGAGCTTGGTTCTCAAGCTGGTGTAGGTGACGTTGTTCTTGTTGGGATTCTCGTAGCGTCCCGTCCCGAGTGAGACCACACACTCGAGGGGCGTGTCCGGCCACAAACACTTGGACTCATGTACCGCCAGAGCTGTGGGGTTGTTAATGAGCAGACCACCGTCCTGCACAGAAAACATAAGGAGAACCATGTTAGAAACTCAATTAGCTCAATGCTTTTTTGGATTTGCATTGCAATACTACTTCTACTATTGGTACCACCCTTTATAACAAAAAAAACTATTAGGGTCATAATTCATGCACAAAAATGTCTTAATATCATATTAATAAACAGAAATAAGGAGTTTAATAAGTATTAGTAAATGTCTAATTAACAGACAGACAGAATAAATACAAATGAACATTAACCACTTACAAGTAAGCAAATTAGCAGCTAGTTATAAGTTATTAAGTGTACCGTAAAGTGTGACCGACAAAATTTTAAAAAGCATGGCGAGTTAAACTGTTCCTTTAATTTTATCCCATCAAGGTTTGAGTGAGACCGTCTTTGATATAAACAACCGCCCAGAAGTGCTTTTTCTTTGGGTCTATAGTCGTCCCGAGGTGCAGGGAGTGTAACTGGAGAGACTGGAGGGGACTGTTGAATAGGCATGAGGCAGAGGGGCCGCGGGCTGAGGGCTGGCATCAGGATCAAACACAGGGGCCTTTCTCATTAAAGAGGCCAGGTTTAGGGGAGGGGGTCCATGGAGGGGCCCCGAAATGTCTAGGGATTCACTCAGAGCCTGTTTATGGGACATTTGAGCATGTCGTATTGAAGGAGTGTGTCTGCTTTACAGTCATAATAAAACGAGGAAGCATGGATATTTGCACATTGAGCTCAGAGGCTACAGAAGAAAAACAGGATAAATTACTATTTAAACTATGGTTTAAGTCTGTTGTTTGCAAAGATGTCAAAGTTTTTTGGGAGATCAGAATGGATAGAATTAATAATGAATGTTTGCGGTTTCAGAGAAAAGCTTTTGTTTTGTCGAGTCATATTACAAACAGGTGGGATAAGATATACTTCTTCTCAGTCATTTAATAATATGTAATGTAAGATGTAATATTTGTTATTACTGTATTAATAGAGGTGGGTGATGGTCCATTTAAGTCAAGCCCAGTCCAGTCTGGCTATGCTTCCGTCGTAGGGAGTATTATACATCTGATGATGTAGGCCAAGATAACAAGGACTGAGAAGGTGTGGAGCTGGAACAACAGACATTTCTAGAGCAAAGATCACCACTTTGATTTTATCACGATCCATGCTGTTAGTATCTTTTTATCTGCCATTAGGGCATAACTAAAGCCATCTGCTTTTTCTGAGAGGTCACACTTCACTGTGACTGGTTAAAACCACCTGTCCCTAAGAGCATGATGGAGCCTGACCAAAAGGACAAGTGAGTTGGGAAAAGCATCTGTGTTTGAGCTGTATTAAAAAGAAAAGCACTGAATCACAATATAGCAATGTCATCAAAATAGCATATCGGCTCAGGATCACATAATGCCTAGTCCTAACTGTATATTTAATATGATCACAATGAATAGACTAAATAGATTAAGGGTGAGAAGCCCAAGATATTGTACATAGTGTATACAAAAAGTATTCGTAAAAGTATTCCTTAGGTCAGACAAGAGTTGATAAATGTAGGTAGTTTTGAAGATGATGATGGTGGGGTGGGATCAAAGATTGGTATTTGCTGTAGAAACGTCAAAGAAAAACGCTGAAACAGAAGATTATAAAATATGGTTGCATAGGAAGAAGCTTGATGACATTACAAGGCAACAACACCACCCTATCTTTTTTAGTCCTCGCCAGGTGTGTCGCAAAGATGATTCTACATCTTGTTAGTGTACATTTAAGAAAACATGCAGTGTAATGGGGTCACCTACAAAAGCAGGCGCGTTGTAATCGTCAGGGGAGCGGGACAAAGAAACGGCAACATCAATTCAACAACCATGAGAATACAATGACAAAGGGATATGGAATCAGATGGCATGACTGGTAACTGGAGACTTGTATCTGGTCATTACAAAGTCAAATAGCCCAGGCGTTTGAGACATAATAAATAAAAAAATCCAACATTGATTTAAGAGAATAATCTGTAATGATAATGTGTTGCATGAATCATTCATTCAACTCATTTTGACTGATGAGCTCTACAGAGACAGAATCCTCAGAGGACATGGGGAGAAAGAAGTCGCACAATTCACAGTTTAATTCTGCCCCAGACCGGAGGGAAGTGCTGAGGTGGCCATTTGTCCAAATCATGCCATTATACAGAGGCACAGACTCTGCCCAAGCACAAAATGAATCCCAGACCAAATGCTGGTAATGGACAAACTGCTAATAGGGACCAAGTTGTACCCGTTTACTTATCATCCTGCAGAAAAAATGTTCAATTGTCCAGACTCAGTGGCAATTATGGCAACAATCTGGGCCTAGTTATGAGTGCTGTGTGTGGATAGCTGCAGGACAAGTTTGTGCTGCACAGAGCTGCCCAGTGCACAAATAGTTGAGTCATGTAAGCAAGAGGCTCTGGTAGAGGTTGCAGTTATTTCCTATGTAAGGCACCTGCTAAGCACATATAAAGCATTTTGTATACACTTCAATGTTTTATCTCATGGTGGTGAGTTAAAGCTACTTCTATTACCTGAAATAGATGAAGTTCTTATTTACATTTTTTGTTCAGTTGCAATTATAATCTTGCAAGCAAGTGAAAACAAATATATTATTGCAAGGGCTTATCCTAAGACTGTAACTTGACACGGTCATTCTTTTTGAATGCCACTGAAAGTCTGTGTGTGTGTGGCATTCACAGTGTTAGCTTTATGTTTAAATTATTTAGGGGTTAAATTGCATTCGTCATCTTTTCCACAGTTGTCGAGCAAAAAAAGACTCCCAGAGACTGAAGATAAGCTGGAGCGTGGAGATGTTTTTGGCAGAGGCTGGGGTGGCAGTGATGCTAGTGTCTTTAAAGTTTCAACAACATCCAAACTTGGCCCAGTGCCACTTTCACTCACAATGAAATGCAGAGGCCAGAGCTTATTTGGATGTGGAGGTAGAGACAAAGCAACAGGGCCAAGATGGAAATAACGGGTGTAAAACTGATCAGGCTGAAGCTGTCTGTCAAACAAGCAACACGACGCCAGGCAAAGGTCACTTAGATTTGCAGGGATTTGAGTTGTAATGCTACGCCAACTTACTGGCTCTGCTGTCTAAAAGAGGCCACATGATAAACAGAAGATAAAAAAATACACATCTATCACACCACCACCTCAGGAGGATGGCCTGCAGGTGGTGGCTATTTTATTTTGCCAAATATAAACCACCAAGAGACACTCTATAAGAAATAATAATTTAAGATATAGTTGTCATCAAATGCATGGTAAATGGTCACATTTTTATATAGCATATAGTGTACACAGAGACTGGGGTGAAGGCAGATTAAGTGTCTTGCCCAAGGACACAACAGTATTTACCTGATAGCTGGGATCGATTTACATTAACTCGGTTGTCAAAAATAGGGTTGTGAAAAAATCCCTAGATACTATTAGATTATGAAAGGAGTGTCATGCTGAAATAAGGAAAACATTTTTTTAAAAGTACGACTAGGTTAAACCTTTCCTTAATAGTTAGATATAGAAGAATGAATTATACATCATTATTATAAATGATTCTTATTTTGTGATAAAATAATTTGTAATGTGTGATTTTCTGTTTCTATCAGTGGACATAATCTATAGTCTAATAAAACGTATTTGAAAAGACTATTCTTTGTCAAATGCTGAATAGTTGCACTAACTGTGGTGCAGCTAGTCTTCTCTCCTGAGGATTAGGCCTGTTCTAGTCTCGCCTTTACCCTTCAGGGTCTATTGGCTGAATCACCGACTACAGTACACTTTCCTGTGGCTAGAATAAAACATATTTTCATCTAATTAGAGCCTTTACACTTCTGGGAGTAAATTCCATTTCATCCAGCCAATTAAAAAAAATACTGCAACCACATCTAAAATAAACTGCTCAGCTGATAAATGACAAAAAACAAGTTTAAAATGCAGTATTGGTCCCTCTGATGTCATTAACTTTAAGGCTTTATCTATATTTTTGCTGTGTTTAGGGGGGTGTTGATTTGAATAAGAAAGAGCTACTATCGTCAGGATCACTAAAAGTCATTTCACGCGCCAGTGTATGTCAGCTCCCATTAGCAAGGACAGCAAACTTCATCATCTTCATTCAGCTCATGCCCCTGGCTACTCTCTCCAATATGGATGCTAACTCAAGTCTGAAATGATCATAGCTCCAATGTAGTTCTATATAAAGTGTCATTCATATATCAGTAGCATTTAGCATTAGCAGTTCATCTTTAGGATCACTGACTGTGGTGCGGTGGCAGTGGTAAGCTCTGTTATCTATGTGCTTGCCAATGAGGCTCACATTTCTAATGATTAGTTAGGCAAACATGGTATAAGTCATAAAGTCTGGTTATTGCTGTCACAATAATTCAATATTTGTGGATCAATATTTAAAGATGCAGATCATAAATTATCGTTAAGAGGAAATTTCAGTCTCTTTCAAAGACAAAAGAACCAGAATCCCCCTGGCCTGTTTGAACTTTTAAACCGGCGGCTGACCACTCTGCCTCATCAATATCTTTCCTGATCTCTAAAATCCATGCTCTCATTCTATCAATGCTGGATTCCTTGTCATAAGAAACATGTGTCATATAATGTAGAAATGTCTACCATGCATATGTTTTATAACAATATTCTCCAGGCAGGACAGTGGCGACTCACATGTCACAATGCTTTGCTGAAACAAAATGCTTCAACTGTAAATATTTTTTTAAATGTATTTTGGGGATAGAATATTTCAACTATTTCAGCAGATATCATTAAATGTTAGGAGATTTATATACTCAAGGTAACTTACTACTTTCTGCAAACCTTGGTCTGCCCAATTCTTGAAACCACCATCTGCCGTGCCTGAAGTGAACTCTGTATTACCCCAAACAGAAGAGAACCAAGAGACGGGGGCGTATCATGGATCTGTTTATGAGGTTTAATCCAAATATCAATAGTATTTTAAAGAAGAGGACTTATTGTTTTTTTTTCCATTAATGTCTTAATATCTGCAGAATATAAGCAAATGCGTAATGGAAGCTTAGATCATGATTGTTTAATAGAAACCCATGCTGGAGAGGATTGTGTGAAAAAATAAAAGACCAATAATACCACTGAAAACAGGGCATCTGTAAATCACCCCTATCATATGACACATACAATAACTTAAGCCTAAGTCTAGATTTTATACTGTTCCAAATGAATCTACAAAGTATACTATTTTTTTTTTTTTAATGATTTTGGCAGTGGGAGTGGAAGTGATTGAAACAGACATAAAAAAAAGTTGATTCGGCCTATAATTGATAAGGGCATTGTTGTCCATTTTTCGAGTGAGTCTTGTACATCACTCATCAACAGGTCAAAGCTTGTGTTAATAATTCCATTTATTTGGGGAGCAATCTTAATTATAGGTAGGTAAAGCCATCTCTCACATTGGATTTTGAATTATTAATACTGTATCCGGAGAACTACCCAAATTTATCAATTAACTGTAAAATTGTTGCAATGCTAGTTCGTAAATTTGACAAAAAAAGAATCACGTCATCAGCATACAACGATATTCTATGTTCATAGCCTCCAACACTTGACATCTAGGGATTCGATGGCCAAAATAAACAATAACAGGGAAAAGGGGCAGCCCTGTCTAGTCAATCTTTCTGTCTTAATAAATTGTTATTCATCATTACACGAGCTGTGGGGCTGGTGAATAATAATTCAATCCATTTTAAACATTTTATCCCAAGTCTCTATCTCGGTAACACATTGAACAAATAAGGCCACTCGATCCTATCAAAGGCCTGTCTTGCATCTAGAGACAGAAGTGCTGCATCCCTGGTATTATCTGTACAATGAATTATGTTCTGGACTCCTCTTATGTTATGAAATCCTTGACGATTTTGCACAAACCCATTCTGATCATTATGCACCAAGTGGGGAATGTGTGGAGCTAATCTTTTAGCAAGAACTTTACACAATATTTTTGTATCAACCTCCATGAGGCTGATGGGCCTGTATAAAGAACAATCAGTAGGTTTTTTTGTTGGGTTTTAAAATAAGGATTATTGTAGCTAGTCTTAAAGTTGGAGGCAAGATACCATTATTTAATGACTCCATGAACATATTCAGAAGTGGGGTTACTAAATGATTATAAAGTCTATAGGCAGGCCATCGAGGCCTGGAGCCTTACAATTTTTTTTTTTTTTTTTTCTCTTTTTTGCTTTTAGAACTTGTAAAGCTTATAATTTCCCCTCAGATATATGTTTTAAATGTCTCCCCTCCAATAATGTTTAGACTGTGCAATGAGGACAAGGTTAAAAAAAATCCTCACAAAACATTGGTTTGCATTTATGGTCCTAACAAAGACAACCCTGATTCAGTGCAAGAGAGAGCATATTACCTTGAGCAATAACAAGTCTACTTTGAGGATCCTGAATAGTCTTAGTAATGGTAACTTTTAAGCCTGTTCATAACTTGCTTCAATTTTGATAACTTATTGAGTCCCCTGATATTCCATCTTGTAATACCTAAGTCAGGCAAGTTTGAGCTTTCCATAGTCTGAAGAATAATAAGATATCCACATTGAGCAACTGCCAATCCACAAAAACCTGAGAATACCTTTTTCCCAGTACATTCCCAATACATTGTTAAGCATAGTATACATGACACTCTTAATACTTCAGTCTCAATACAGGTGCATAACATAAAGTGTCCACCAGTTCTGATAGTTCCAACTCAAATATCAAAAATATCAAAAAATAAAGTAAGCATTATGTGTAATCTATATACACGCTTATATGTTACTAAAAGTAAATGAAATTCCAGCAATATGCACCCATTTTATTTTCCACATTAAGTCTACTGAAGCTACCTGTGCTCCATGGTCCATGTAGAACAAGTCAGTTTAGCAAGAGGTCCTCGGCCTCCTCTGGTGTAGAGACTATTTTCCCTTTTAAAGACAGTAAAAATCAAGTACAGTGCCTTTAAGGTAGCTAGCAATTATCAGCAAATATGTTTCCAGTAATTAAACCTAATGGGATGACAGCAACCAGTCAGCCTACAGGCCCCTACTGTCAGCAACAACACACAGGTCATTTGGTCAAGGTTAAAGGTCATCACGGCAAGTTTTCACCATTACGAGGACCAGTTTTCTTCACTTTATATAGCCCCAAAGGTCACATTGAAGTTCAGGCTGTCAATAGCAGTGGGACCCATCTGTGTGACTGCAGCCTTAGCCTCGGGGCAGGTAGCAAATGAAGATCTACAGCACACAGTTGGTTGTTCCCACGCATTTTATGAATACATGACCACAAGTGCTCAGCCGGTATTGAGTCAATGAATCACTCCAGCTGGTCGACTAGAGAAAATTACACTCTGACAATTCAATCTAGCGTTATAAATGGATTCAAATTCCCTGGTATGCATTTACTCAGTCTACATTCCTTTAAGCTGCATGTAAATATTTGACAAAAGCATAATATGGCTGTCTATCATAAACGGAGGGCCAATTTAAAGCTAATTTCCTTTTGTGTGTGAGGGATAAGTGACTAGATGCCCACATGCATATCAATACGGCATGATTTATTCAGAGGCGTTTCAGAGAGAGCCAACTGCAGTGAGGAGCCTGCTAATTTGGTGTGTGCGCTCGGGGTAGACAAGAAGGTTAAGGGAGAGGCAGAAAGTCAGGCTCTTAAACAGTGCTCGGTCAGTAAGTGGACAGACCTAATCCCAAACGAGTGTCGCCACAGACCAATCAAAAGAGAGCGAGCAGCAGAAACTGTGGAGGAGATAGCCATGGTAACAACGTGAGCCTGCAGTTGAGTGATTAGGCTCCAGGGACTAAAAAAACAGTGAGTGTGAGGAAAGGGGCAGCCCGGGCTAAAGAGGCTATGCTGCTTCCTCCATCAGTCCCAAGGCCTAGCTACGAGGGTTAAGCACAAGACGAGGCAGGGAAAAGAGGAAGCTGCTAAAAGCTAAGGTTGAGTCAATGTGCCCTTTTCATAAAAATCCATAAAGAGCAATTACACAAAGTGAAGAAATAATATGAAGTCCAACATTTGCAATTTTGATATTAAATTAACAAAAGGTTAAAGGTTTCTAAGGTAAATCTCCTTTTTATAGGTTTGACTGGCCTTGTTCCAATCAAACACTAGAAAAGAGACTACCTACTGTATATGTGTCCTAGCTACATAATTGTTTGCTAGGAAACAATAGATGGATGGAATTAATCCAACTTGAATTCAATTGAGATTAAGTTGTTTGAAATTGTTAATGATCAGCTCGTGTTCAGATTTTGGAGTTCAGAGTTTGGAGATTACATTTGACTATTTTTTGTGTTAAATGGCAAAGATTCAAAGTTTTGAGTCCAGTTTATGTTCGTGAAATTCAGATTGAAAGTTCTACGGTTTGTTTTTAATAAGAAGAAAATTGGATACAAAAATCTGAATGATCAATATGAGTGGGGGGGGGGCTCAGGTATCTCAAAAAATTGAGATACTTGATCCAGTAAAATATTCTGAGCAGCCAACAATAAGTCACAAGAGCAAATATGACACAGGACAGTCAGCGGTGTCTTCTAACCCCAGGGGCATGAATATAAAGACAACATGTTAAATCTATATCATATTGAATTGGTGTCAAGAGTAAAAGTGTTGTCTCAGCTCACTCTGTAGCTCACTCTCTGCTGCCCCATGTGAGTAATAAAGGATGAGCAGCCAAAATGAACTAATCAATCCAAAAACAAACAGCTTACTAGGAATCTTTTGGGATCAGTGGTTAGAGCATAAATATTGGCTCAAGGCCTCTTAAACCCTCCATTATTGCTTATAACAAAGATGCTATAAGCTTTCACGTGCGTTTAAGTGATTTGCATTTGACTATTGAAGTAACCGTTAGGATGCTCTAAAAATCTATATGGGATAAACATTACTTGGTCACACATCATTTATATTTATTTCTGAAGTGAATTCGAATGGACAGTGTCCATATTGAGCCACTTGAATCTATGGTCTGTCTGAGGTGATAGGGCCCTCAGACCTCACATAGGGGAAGACAGATAGATGGATCTTGTGTCTTTTATCAAACATTGGCAGAGACAGTTACAAAGCATTCCCCCATTCCTCACCATCGCATTAGGAGATGCCATAGCAACCAGACCAAAAACCTGGGCCTCCTTGTTTCTCCAAGTCCTGGCATCCACTTTTCCACATTTTTGACTTGTGAAGTCATCAGATGTCACAAATGACTGGGACAGACAGATTTGTAAAAAAAACAGAGTTAATATTTAAAGGAAAATTGAAGCAGTCAGAGAGCAAAAAAATTTATTTTGTTGATTAAAAACTCAAATTTAGCCTATATACATTTTCTGCAACTCACAGTCCTATCATATTTTTATCTCTAGCTCAAGTATTAAATTGGCTGTATCATGGAACCCTTGACAAATTTCATCTAGTCCAACAAATAACATACAACATCAGACCACAATCTTGAAATTCTGTTTGAAAATTGTGGCATTTGCTCAGAGCATGGTGCTCCAGCGTTCTAGCATTCTAGCGTTACAAAAGCTCGATTGTCTGAAACTTGAATTAAGTGGAAAATCCAATGGGCGTGAGTGAAAAAAAAGAGTAAAATGACTCTCTCTGGGGAATTCTGACATCACACGAACAGCATGTTATACTTGCGACCAGTGAAGTGCTGCGACAGCCCAGTAAATAATGTCATCGGACTGGGTGGCATTTGAGCTAGCAGCAGGATGAGAGCTAACACAGCCACATAAAAGAGTCACTATCAAAAAGGGTATTTGGCATCGAACAATACTGTCAGATTTCTATTGTATTCTGACTATGCAAATATTTGAACATCTTTTGGCTTGTCATGTCCTGGTGAAATAAAGGGCACAATACAGGATGACAGGTAGGTGTAGTACATAAAGATATGTCATACTTTTATGGCAAGGCAATTGAGCACTTCAAAAATTTCAACTATTATTTCTGTGGTGTTGTTAAATCTAGTCATCCATCAAAGGAGGGTCTTTGGTAGAACAGTGGTGAACTGGCAACAGGTGAAACACACACACACACACACACAAATGAAAACCAGTCAATGTGACTAAATCCAACAGCAAACTACTGATAAAGATGATAACAATTTAAGTTTTTAAATTACACCTAAAAAGATAGCCAATATAAAAATACTTGTGTTTTAATAGTGATTTTTAAGATTCTTTTTATAATACAGTCACACTAATGTTGCCCCCACAAAGCATGGGCAGAAAATCATTTAAAGTTGTTATTTTTGCTATCTCTCCTCAGCTTTTAAATGGCATTTAACACACTTCTGTCACATTACTGCATTAAACACATATTACACAACTAATGTCATTCCTATTGTCACAGTATGAGGCTTCTTGCTGCTAGCTACCGCACACAGATAGGCATAGCACTTCCATAATGAGTCTGTCTGTCTTGTGTTTTTATAATGAGGCAGATGTAGGAGCAGTTTACAGGTTAATTTATTAATCTTGGGGTTGGATAAGACAGTGAGCTGCAGAAATCTGGCCCTCCACAGGTGGGGTTTCATCAACCAGTCTGTTTCATTCTGTCCCCTGCTCTTCCCTTTCACCTACACATCTAAAACCGCTCCCAATTAGGAAAGTGCGTGCGAGTCGGCACAGGATAGTTCCTTTGATGCAAACACATGCTCAGTGGTGTGTGAAGTTTGGGAGACAGCTGAGCAGTGAATGTCAAAATAAGAGCTACTGACAAAAATGTGATGAGTCAACGACAAAACAGAACTCTCAACTATAATGAGTCGGAGTTGGTTCTTCATTTCATTTCATCATTTATTGCTCATCTGACAGCCATTTTTGATCAAACTCAAAATTATGATCTCAAATTGTGCAGACCATGCTACAAATGGACTTGTAATCTTGTTTATCTACAGTGACAAAGGCCAAAGCACTACAGACCAGAGACCTATGGGTAATTGCTCTTTTCATTGAACTGTATCACAGAATGGTTAAGATTAAGAATCAAATATAGTCATTTCTTATTTCTAGTCATTACATAGGCACTATATTATTCTTATGGAGCTCAACAGTGACCGCCTGCTCCGGTTCCGGAAGTAAGTTTTCTATTTATTTTTCCCTTAGACTTTTTGAATAATTCAGATATTAAGAGTTCAAAGCCATCGGCATAGCTAACCAGCTATGTGGTAACTAATATCCATGATGCGGTCGTCCAAAAAGCAAAGTTAAAACGCAAGATTCAGCAAAATTATTTAATAACTTAGCGGTTTATAATATTTCAGAAACAGATTTTTAATACTTGTGGTCATTAGTTACTACATAGCTGATCAGCCCTGAGCAAGCTTTCAAACTTTTAATATCTTTTTTTCAGAAAGTCTATAGGAAAAATTCATGAGAAACTTTGTTCTGGAAATGGGGGGTGGGCGGTCACTGTTGAGTTCCATTATCTTACTTATGATAAGGGAATCTTTATTTACCTAGGAGTATCTTCAAGGATTTTTATAATCTTGAAAAGTAAAGAATAATACTTGATTATATTGACAACTATTATTCTGATCCAACCTGGGTTTTCAAGGTTTGCAGACCATACCATTAACTCCCTGCAGAGCTCTTAGAAAAGTGCTGTGATCAGTAAAATGGTAGGAGACTGGACTAGCAGCTTGCTGGCTAATGCATACCTGTTTAGTGGAGATGCAGTCCAAAGTGCCTCGTCAACATTGAGCCCTCACTAAATCTCAGAATAAAACTGTCTGAAAATGAACACTGACAGGAAGGAAGCGCAGTTTGTTCTGTTTGCTATGCACAACTTTGCTCCACAAAAGTCCACAAAATCTTTCAAACCTCCAGTAAAGACTTACTATATCTACTCTGCTAGAGCTACTTTTATTATTGAGCTAGGAAGGTGCACACATCTTGATTAAACAAAGATCACTTTCAGACAAAATTCTCTGCTTAAGCATGTGAAACAAATACAAGCGGCGATCTGTTCATACAATATTTAATAACCACCAAAAAATTGAAGTGCTACAAATGTTTAGCGATAACTGATCTCAAACTAGCACTGAGATATATGATCATATTGTCAAGTTTATAATCTTTGTCACACCATACTTCTTATGCTTGGTTTCTTTTTCAAATGCTTAAGACAAATATTTACTTTATTATTTAAAGGGATCACACTATGTAGTTGCCTTTGAGAGCTTTTAATCACGTTACAACAGTATTCCCTCATCTTTACCTTTCTCAAAGTTGTATTTCGATTGATTCACGCATGTCTGAGTAATCATTCATGTTCCTGCATTTGAGGATTGAGTGCAAATAAAATCTGTGTTATCAGAGGTTAGAGGTTATCAGGTTATATATGCAGGGTTAAAAATGACACATATCCACTTAAAACAAAATAAAAATAAGTAAAGTTGCTAAGATGAAAGAGGTGGGGAATTCAGTTTTGAAGTCAATGGACTCATTACTACTAATAAGTCGTTTTAAATCAATACTGCAGTTTACAATTAACAAAATGTAAAATAATGATCTACAAGTTTTAGTTTGATACTTAATACCCCCCAACATAATAGGTCTTTCTTGAGTAAAGTGTGTCAGCCCGATCTTGTTTACCAGTGTAACTTGACTGACCTGATGGAGATCCTGGCCCAGAGTAAACTCCTGGAAGTAGCCCGGCGCGGCTGATGTGGCGCGGATGGCCTGCCACAGCCGGTGATGGCAACCCCCCAGGTAATGAGAGCGCACCCCGGGCAGCAGGTTGTAGTTCCTGAACACATAGGCCTTCAGAGGAGTGCCCCTGTTCACAATGGTGCTCACAGCTGCCACCTACAGACAATGTAAAATATGTTAATAACTGTATCACATAAAACAAGTTAGAGTATGTGGAATCTTGGTGATAACTTGCAAAACAATTCAGGGATGGACCAATATGGATTTTTTTCAGCCAATACCAATGTCTGATATCGGTCTTGCTGTTTTGGTTGATAACTGCTATTTGCAAATATAGATTATTTTTTGCAGTAGACCATTTAATGCCTAACCTCACCTTTTGTGATACACCCAGTCAAGCTAGGGCCAAATTCTACATTTCCCCATATTTGCATTTGCATTTCAGACATCAGATACAGGCATGGTGTCTGTTTATTTACATCAATGCATCAATAACGCTCTTCTCTGATTTCACAGAGAGGCAGAGCACTGACTGAGATGGATAACTGGAGCATTAGATGTGACGTTCTTGTAAATGAGCCGAATCTCCAGACCCAGACACAGCATGGGGGAGCAGTGAGTCAGCCCATCTCTGAACACTCACCTTGGGGCACTGGGGGTTTCTCGCCGTTTCCACCAGGATGTTAGAGCCCATTTTCTCTCTGCGGAGGCCAAATGAATGTCATGTCATTTTCTGATTTTGTGCTTTCACTTTGAACATTTAACCTTTTGTATATTAGTAATAGACAATAAAAGCTATAATATTAAGTAGTGTGCACACCATCTAGGAGTATAAAAAAAACATACATAAAATATGGTTTCATTTTTGTTAGGGCATTTGAACTGAAAATTGATAATGAACACATTATCAATTTTACCCTGAGAGTTGTAAGAGCACCACTTTATACCAATATAAGATAAGAACCAAAATCAACAGTATTGTTTATTTCTTAACTGGTAGAGCAGGAAAACAAACAAATAATACATCACTTGTCAGTCAAACTTACTTGAGCAGATTTTCCCAGGCCTCGCTGTCATAAAAAGCGTGGCTCCACCCCATCTTCACTGTACCAACTATGACATTCTGTTTGAAAATGTCCGAGCCCAGCTTTCGATAAAGGTCATCACACTCACTTAGAGGAATCTGGAAAATACCTAATAAAAATCCAAGAATGGCACCTGCAGAAAAAGGCAAACTATATAACTTTTTACATATGATGAAACATAAAAATAATCTATAGAGGGAATTTTGCGCTGATTAGTACATTAACATTTTTGTAAGTATTTGAAGTACTAAACAAAAAAAACTGCAATAAATAGCTTCCTGCAGCTTATAAAAGATGTAAAATAGTTTTATGTAGGTGAAAAAGTAACACTGCCATCTTGTGGTGCTTCAAACTATAGCAATACATTTAAAACTTAAATTATTAATAGGAATTATGTGGCATATGGCATGGCAATGACATAGCAGCAAGAGCACAACTGCTTTGGAAAATTGTTAATAGAAAATTACCGTCAATGACAAGTGGGTCATTGTGTGACCATTTAACATCTTTTAGATTGAATTTATTTATTTGATCAGGGACCATGCACAAAGGACATTATACTTATAAATACATCATGTACCAGGTCTTAGCAAAAAATGCTAATTTCCAGACTTTCCACCTGAAGTCTCTGGACAGGTTATTGTTAAAGTTTAAGAAACATTTGTACTGGTTGAGAACTTAAATGTTGCATTAAAAAATCATCCACATTGATATACAGTATAGAACACAATAAAAAAGTATGAAATGCAGAGGAACAACATACCTGTACTGACACCACATATATAGTCAAAGAGTTTGTGTATGGGTTTGCCAGTTACAGCTTCCAATTTGAACAAAGTTTGAAGGGCAACTAATCCTCTGAAATAAAATAATCCATGCTTTTGTCAGAATAGCAGCAAATAATAACCATCAAGCAAAATACATTTAGAAATTGAACCCGTACCTTAAACCTCCTCCATCGATGGACAGGATCCTTATTCCGCGGCCTTTAACAGCTTTATGGTACCCCACCAGCGCCAGGGCTTCTCGAACAGCAGAGCGGAGGCCTGGGTCACTGGCCTGTTTCAGTCGGAGCAGACATGGAATCACCTTCTCCTGGAATAAAACACACAAATATATGAATGACTGATAAACATTTTAAATAGTTGCATAAATAGATGCACCTAAGTTCATAAGGTTTACTGCTACTGCACATTGTTTTTTTTTTTGTTTTTTTTTAACAAAAGTCTCTGGATGTTGTGGGGCTGTCTTGGCTGACACGACTCTGTAACATTGTGTGGTGGTCGGAGACAGTACCTCTGGATTGGCAGACCGGGGTGGTGGTCCCTCTGTTTAAGGGGGACCGGAGGGTGTGTTTCAACTACAGGGGAATCACACCCTTCAGCCTCCCCGGTAAGGTCTATTCCAGGGTACTAGAGAGGAGAATCTGACCGAGGAGATCTGGTTCAGGGACCACAGTACCTCATCTCTACTGTTTGCAGATGTTGTTGTCTTGTTGGCTTCATCGAACCAGAACCGGCAACATGCACTGGGGCGGTTTTCAGCCGAGTGTAAAGTGGATAAGATGAGAATCAGCCCTTCCAAATTCCAGGCCATGATTCTCAACCAGAAAAAGGTGGCTTGCCCTCTCCAGCTGGATGGAGAGTCCCTGCCTCAAGTGGAGAAGTTCAAGTATCTCGAGGTCTTGTTCACAAGTGAGGGAAGGATGGAGCGTGAGATTAACAGGCTGCTGTGGTAAAGAAGGAGCTGAGTCGAAAGGCAAAGCCGGTCACTGGTCAATCTACGTTGGGTACTATGGGTTTTGGGTAATGACCAAAAGGACTAGATTGTAAATGCATGTAGTCAAAATGAGTTTCCTCCACAGGGTGGCTGGGCGCCCCCTTAGAGATAGGGTGAGGAGCTCAATCACACGGGAGGACGTTGGAGTAGAGATGCTGCTCCTCCACATGGAGAGGAGCCAGCTGAGGTGGCTCGGGTATCCGGATGCCTCCAGGACGCCTCTCTGGGGAAGTGTTTGGGCATGTCCCACTGGGAGGAGGCCCCCAGAAAGCCCAGGACACACTGGAGGGACTGTCTCTCAGCTGGCCTGGGAATGCCTTGGGGTCCCACAGAAGGATCTGGAGAAAATGTCTGGGGTGAGGGAAGTCTGGGAGTCCCTGCTTAGACTGGTGCCTCCACAACCCAGCCCCGGATAAGTGGAAGAAAATGGATGAATGGATGGAAAAAGACGTACGTGAGGAAAATATTGTATCTGTATCGTGTAAACAGTGTTGATGGCATTTCATAACATGTACCACACATGTGAGTATGTGGCCTTTGTTTAAAATAGAAGCACATTCAATAAGACTTTCACACCACCTGAGATAAGGCAGAAACATAAATAAATGGTATGCAGACACCAGACAGTATGTGCTGTAGTGTCTGACTTTGAAACTGAACAGACAACAGCGACTGTGGCCTTTAGCTGCATTGCTGAAGGACGTGACATTTGACTAACAAAGAAAAAACAATCCTATGGAGGAACATTAAAATCTGATTTACTGAACATTCTGATACTGTTTGTGATAATAAACCTTGCTGCTATAATCTGTTGTAGCTAACATTTTGTGTATAGTAGGTACATTCCTGACAAAGCCACTAAAAATGCATACTTTGAAAAAAAATTGCATGCGATATTGGAAAGCTCACCTTGACTGCAACCCCACGGGTTTCTGGAAATTCAAGGAGGTGATAGCTGAGGTCTTCCACTCTACTGATATACACCCTCACATCTGAAGCTCTTTGGAGGGCCTGCACCAGAGCCCGGGTTCGGTTATCAACGCTCACCCTGGCTATGATCTGGAATTCAAGAAAAAATGATGAAACACTGTGCTAAAGACTGGTGCCATCTAGAAAGTGAAAAAGAATTAAGATTATGGAGACACATAAAAGGTTATGTCTAAAAGAAGTGTTCGGTTTCATCAAAATGATTAATGGTGGAGACAAAACTCAGTATTTACAATCCATAAACGCTTACAGTGCTCTAAGCTATGTGTTCCCGTAAGTTTCAAGGCAGGCTATTTTAAAATCTAGATTCCTAGAAGGCAATACTATTACATGCATAGAGTAACAGGAGTTCTGATGAGAGTGTGGACAGCAGCATGCTTCATAAAATAGACACCGCTTATGGAATACAGTTAACAGTTAGCAACATTAGAACAAAATATATACCACAAACCTTTTCTCTTTGGAGCAGAAGTCTCTTGGTTTTCTCCTCTGCTGCGTTCTGTTCTTTACTTATTGTAGCATCAACCTGTTTAGCTCCTGTCACATCAGGGGTCTTCTCTTCTACAGGGCTTTTAGATTCTGAAGTCCTAAACCTTGGGACCAGGGGGGCTATGTAGCTGCCAACAAAGGCCTGCACAGTGGGAGCAGAGTAGGCCAAATACTGTCCTATGCTCTTTTTGGGTGGAGTTGGTTGTATTGCAGCAGTCACATCTGTTTTATCAACAACTGAAATGGCATTATGATTTCTGTAACCATTAGTATTATGTTTTTTGTCTTCGGTTTTAGTCTTGCTGCCGAAGTATGAGTTGATGTGATGAGCCAAGTAGTTGTATGTTTCATCCAGGCTGACTGAAAATGTACTTGGATGGAAAAGTGGGGTCGGCTGACTATCAGCTGAGTTATTGTTTTGAGTACTGCTTGTAGATTTTGTTTCTTCAAATTTTTTAACAGAACCATTTTTGCCAGTGGTGATAACATGTTTTGATCTCGTGAGCTCTTTTGGATCTTGCGCTATCTTACTATTGGCAACATGTGTAGAGTTGGAAGATTGTGTAGGATTTGTGTTTTTCTCAGATGTATCAGCAGGCGCAGTGGTGGCAGATGAGTTTATTACAGGTTTAATAGTGCTCTCTCCAGTTGTATAAGAAACTTCTTTCGGACAGTCCACTTGAGTTACTTTACTTTGCTCGACTTTTAGCACAGAGTCCACAATTGCTGTAGTGTTCTTACCCGTTTTGGCAGTTTTTGACTTTAGTCTAGCAATTTTAGAGAGTAGTTCTGTATGGCTCCCACTGACAGCTTTAGAAACAGTACCTAGAGTGTTTTTGACTCTTGACATGTTGAAACCAGTGAACCAGCGAGAAGTAGAAGTATTAAAATGCAGAGTACTGGTGTGGAGTAGTCTCTGTTTAGTCTGTGTAGCTCTTAAAATCCATTCTTTTCGAGTCTTGATCCTTGAGTGATGGTAGAGTCGTCTTTGGCTGAGAGAGCCAAATTTGTTGCTCCCAGGCTGTTCCACATATATCCTGTAGTGAGAGGTATCAGATAGAGATGATAGTTCAGACTTGTAGGCATGAAGATGCCTCAAAACAAAACCTCTACTTAATTTCACCCAAATGTGTGGTGCCAGCCTACGACTCATTCTTTCAAAAGGTGGTGTTGTTTATCCCATCCAAACCATTATTAGGCTGACCGATTAACCAAACCTGATGATAAAAATAAAGACAAACATTGAAGAATGAACAGGATGAATTGAAAAACAACTGAATGATAAAAGAGGAATGAGAAGCCAGCGATAAGAGCGCAAACGTAAAGTGTCTGAATATGAAGTCCGTAGTTAATACATTATGTTGAGCTATATAAACAGTTGTCTCTCAAGATTCACACCCTTTTTATGCTAAAGCCTACTGCAGTTTACCTTGTTTAACGCTAGCTCCACTAGCAACGAGAAGCTAAATACTAACGCTAGCACTCTTAGAGGAGAACAAGAATAGAAGAAAAAATACCTTTTGTTAAACTTGCAACCTCTCAAAAGCAGAAACTAATCCCTCGGTGTACTTGTAGTTTCACTAGAATACATTTGCGATAGCAAAAGTAATGTCGCTCAACGTGTGTTATGATTCTAATGGGGTCGCCTGTCAACCGGGGGCGCTTGGTCCAAAACATGTAGGCGTGGCTTGTTAGGATCAAGCTACTTCCGATATTTCGTTCTACAGAACTTGTTTTTCAACTTCTGACCAGTGTCATATTCAATATTCCCG